>APFE030007319.1:4576-28537 GCA_000404065.3 Pinus taeda | reverse complement strand
ATGTGTGCATAGGCCACACATCCAAAAACTCTCATGTGGGTGACTCCTTGCTTTCTCCCACTCCATGCTTCTTCTGGCACTCTATTCATCACTGCTTTTGTAGGGCTCTTGTTTAGAATATATGCTGCACAATTTACAGCTTCAACCCAATAGTCATTTGGCAAATGCTTTGCCTTCAACATGCTTCTCACCATATCCATGATGGTCCTGTTCTTCCTTTCAGCAACTCCATTTTGCTGTGGGGTGTACCTTGCTGTGAATTGCTTATGAATTCCATTTTCTCTACAAAATCGTAGGAATTCTTTGGAGATATACTCACCTCCTCTATCTATTCTCAAAACTTTGATATGCAGGCCACTTTCGTTTTCAACAGGTGCATTGAAATTTCGGAATTTTTCAAACACTTCACTCTTATTCTTCAAGAAATAAACCCAATATTTTCTTGTAAAATCATCAATAAAAGTTAGCAAATATTGGTTGCCTGCTAGTGATGGGGTTTGCATCAGTCCACATACATCTGAGTGGACAATTTCTAAGGGTGCTTTTGCCCTTATGCATTTCCCTGATGGAAAACTTTCTCTGTGTTGTTTCCCCAATATGCAACCTTCACAAAGGCTGTGAGGTTTCTCTATCAATGGTAATCCTCTTACCATTCCTTTTCTGCTTAACAAATTAATACCTCCACAGTTGAGATGTCCAAATCTCAAGTGCCACAACCATTTTTCATCTTTTGGCACACTTTGGAAAGCCTCTTGGGTAACTGCTGCAATTACCTCTTTGTTCTTCAAATCTGCCCTTATTCTGAGAGGGAACATCCTGTTCCTCGTCATCCTCACTTCAGCAATACATCTTTTGCTGGGTGCTATATCCATGATGGTGCATACATCATCTTTAAAGAAAACATTGTACCCCTTATGGACAAGCTGTCCAATACTCAAGAGGTTACATCTCATTCCTGGGACATAGTAGACATCTGCTATGGTTTTCTTTTCACCCTTCTTTGTAAATATTTTGACTTCTCCTTTTCCCATAACAGAGATTTTACTATCAGTCCCAAGTGTGACTTGTGACTTCACACCTTGATCTAAAGCAGAAAATAAAGCTAAGTTTCCTGTCATATGGTTGCTACAACCGGAATCTAGAAACCATATATCTTCACTGTTTGTTTCAGCCATGTTACAAGCTAATAAAACATTATTTTGGTTGTATTTTCTCTAGTGATATTTGCACTAGAACTACTACTCATATCATGCTGCTTTTTCCTACACTCATTTGCATAATGCCCATATTTTTTACAATAATAACATTGGACATTGGATTTTTCATACCTCTGTCCTTGAGCATGATGTTGTCCTCCTTTTTGGCTGCTGCCATGGCCTTGGTTCTGATCTGAATTGCTGCCTCTTCCTTGAGCATTTGCTGAACTGTTCCTTCCACCTCTTTTTTGGCTTCTGCCTCTTCCTCTCTTGTTTCCTCTGCCTTGACCTCTTCCTCTTCCAAAGGACATCTGGGTCTTGAAGGCTTGCTCTAGAGATGAGCTTTCATTTCTACTCAACCTCTGCTCATGAGTTATTAGTGATGCATGAAGTTCATCAACTGAAAAGTTTGATAGATCCTTTGTCTCTTCTATGGTGGTGACAATAGCATCAAACTTTGAGGGTAAGACCCTCAATATTTTCTCCACAATCCTCCTTTCTTCAATGGTTTCTCCATGAGTCCTCATTTGTGTGACCATACCAATTACATGTGTGAAGAATGAGTCAATATTGTCTGACTCCTTCATGCACAGATTCTCAAAATCTCTCCTCAGCAACTGTAGTTTTGCTGTTCTCACTTTCTCCATGCCTTGGTAGGCTATCTTGAGAGTTTTCCATGCTTCTTTGGATGTCTTAGCTCCTGCTATCCTTGGAAACACACTCTTGTCTAATGCTTGATACAAAAATACAAGGGCTTTTGAATCCTTCTTCCTATTTCTCTTCAATAGGTCTTTCTCTGCCTGAGTTAATCTGTTAAACTCATTCTCATTTGCTGGTTCATCAAAACCATCTTCAACAAGTTCCCATAAATCTTGACAGACAAACAGGGCTTTCATGGTTATTTCCCAATAGTCATAGTTTGTCCCATTGAACTGTGCGAATTGAGGGTTAAACAAACCCATACTAGTGCTTGTGCTAGCCATTCCTTGCATTCTCAGCTATGCATCTAAATCCTTGACTGTGTATTTAAAATACTGATTGTTCTTTCAGCAGTAACACAAAAACTGGTCTGAGAGATACCTGGATTCTTTTGCTGAGTCTTCACTTTGCTGGAGAAGTTGCTGCAACAAAAAATCCTTCCTACAACTTCTTTGATGTCTTCAAAGAGCCTGAACCTGCTCTGATACCACTGTTGGGGATTTTTCTGGTAAAATCCCAAAAACAACAATAAAAATTCACACACAGAGACAATGCTCTGTTTTCCTTTTTCCATAGGAATTTTAACACAGCGGAAACATAAAAAAAGATTCCTGAGCACAGAGGACAGAGTTTGCATACACACACCAAGGATTTCTATTCATTAAAAGATTGCTATTACAGACTATGATCTTCCTCTCTCATAGAGGGATTCACCAATAATAATTCACCTCTGTGTAAGAATTACATATGGATAATTTTTCATGCTGCAGCGTGTATCCTTTTACATACACAGAACAATTCATACGCACTGTTGTGCCTCCCTTTCATTACATTCATTTTCCAAAAAAAATTACATACCTATATGTCTACAGGAGAGGTTACTTACATCACCATACTTCCGTAAAAGAAAGACAGTAAAAATTAAATGGTCTTACTGGCTTTTACTGGTGCCCATACTCTCGCTCAGGCAAAATTAAAAACTTCACTTAAACTTACCAACCCACAGTAAATTGCATTTACTGTTTACTGAGAAGACTTACGGAAATGTAACTTTTACTTCACGTTGAATTTAGTTTCCAGGCCTTTACTTCAACCATTATACAATATGGTTTTAGAAATCCATCGGGTCCAGACTTCATCGCATGGCACACACATATGAAAAAGTGTGCACCCATGGTTTCCCCAATTGCGAACTCCCGATCACAATCTCTGTCGATACCTCCGATATAACATATTTTAATATATGCATAAAAACATAAAAAAACATAAAACAAGCCACTATCGGAACTGAAATAACTTTAAACAAAATGTTGAATACCCATCGGGTCCGGGATATCGGGTCGCAACATATCTCATGGTAAAGGCTGCCCATTTGGTTTCCGCCGATAGCGAATCGCCGATAGTGATATCGGCGATCGCACATCGCAAATAACAAACAAAACTTTGTGAGTCTCCACTTCCATTTCGCCGATGCGATATCGGCTGTTTGCACATCGCTAAATCACTGAACTGCCTGCCTGCGCTGATGGGATCTCTCGATGCGAATTTTAAAGAATGATGTAAAATTTATGTAAAATTTAATTTAGAGTTGAATTTATAAATTTCAACAATATTACAGATTTTGA
This sequence comes from Pinus taeda, assembly GCA_000404065.3. NCBI lineage: Eukaryota > Viridiplantae > Streptophyta > Pinopsida > Pinales > Pinaceae > Pinus > Pinus taeda. The sequence continues at coordinate 25,017 of APFE030007319.1, read as the reverse complement.
TATCCGATGGATAAATTTTGGTATTAGATGCACAAGAATACAATCAGTTCGCTCTTATTAAAGAGATTCTAAAATATTCCTAAGATTTAAAATGTATACATAGCTTCAATTTAATTTAACTCCAATTTGGTCTTCCTCCTTTCCAGCCATTCAATCCTGAAGCAGTCAGATGACTTGTGGGATATTCGCTCCCGTTTTTTTTTATAATAATTCCAGTTTCTTATGAGATGGGTGGAGGACGGAATTAAACTTTCTGTGAGGTTGCCCGGCATTATACCATTACGAATAAATCAGCCTTCTTTCAAGTTTCATCCAATACCAGAGCTAGCCCAAACCTAGGGTTAGCCTAATAAAAAAAAAGTAGAGCTACTGCTTTCAGTATGATGCGGGTAGCGGGGAAAGGCAATTGCAAAATAGCAATATGAGGCGTGTAGGGAAATGCCAATTGTAAAATAATCCATTGGGTTTGATCGTGACCTCGGATTTGTCTATAATAGTATAAAGTTTGATTATGTTAAAACGCAGCTTTTCGTGATGTCATTTTCCTTTCTAACAGGTTTATGCTTCTTGATTCGTTGTGCATAAAAAATTTAGGGACATTTTTTTCATAAAGCGCTTTTAAGATAATAATTAAAAGAATTTTTGAGTAAATTGTCTTAACTTAAAACAAAAAAAATTGTGTATTATTTTAAATATTGTTTTTAAGTAGAGATTTCAAATAAAGATAATATGTAAAATATATTATATAAGTATTATTGTTTGTTAAGAGACAATTTCATTTTTGTTTCTTTGTTATCGAGAAATCTAGTGTCCATTCAGAGCTGCTAGTCCCACTAAGATGGGTAGCTATCTTAGAAACAAACAAACAAAACTTACTCTCGTTTTCCTTTATGAGAAGTAGATAGGAGAGAAGTAGAGAATACCAACCTCGATCCTTCGCTTGGTTCCTTGCTTGTTTCCTCTCCCCTCTGACGGATCTTTGACTCTCCTTCCTTGCTTACCGAGCTTCAAAGAGCACCTGTAAAGTCAAAGAAGCATAATACCTTCAAAGTACAGAGATCTACAATCATAAACAATATAGGACCAGATATATATTGACCACACAAAAGCATATATCATCAAACATACAAGAATGTGGAAGAAAACTTGAATAGATTTATTGATAGAAAGAGTAGAAGAGAGGATTGCAACCCATTGATCTGACCCAGTGTCATCCTCCTAGCATTAAAGCCCTTCTCCACTTCATGAAAAGCGTAGATCACCCAACACTATGATCTTCCACCGAGAAACCAATAGCACTTCCTTACAAGATACAAAATTCCAGCCTCTGGATATCTCGGTGAGGGATCCATATATAGATGTTTGCAGGGGGTGAGTCAGCTTCTGGGATTTTGATTAGTGTCTTCCCTCTGATAGTTGTTGGTTCCACTTGGAGATTCATGATTTCTTACTCATCCCTGGGCGAATTCAGAGAGGCAAGTGTTACAGGAGAAGTTTCTGGAATATTCCATGATCATCCACCTTACAAACTGTCTCTGCCATTTGTCTACTCTCGCCCATCGCACCCTACAGAAGGGATTTTTAGTACGCATCGCACTTTTTGCATGTGGCAAGTGAGATGCATCGCACCCTTAGAATTGAGCAGTCTATATGGTCAAGTTTTGACCAGTTCTGAGCAGTTTTCCATAGAGAACTTCTGGGAAATAATTTAATCAGCTAATCTTGTTCCTTTATCGTATGGAACAACACTTTTAGGGACTCAGAAGCCCTTGGTTTATAGACATATATGATTGGGGTTGCAGTGCCCAAATATGTCTATAACAGTTGCCCCCTAAAGTATGAGGTCATAAATCTTTTGATGTCGGGTGAAATACTTTATCATGAGGATCCGAGGTTTTTCGAACTGGAAGGTGACCTGTAATAAGATACCATACAATACATTATCTTCATAATATTTTCATGATCTAGCTGAGGCGGACATTCCCATGCTCAGCTTTATAAATTCATTTTCATGTACATAGGACAGACAATTGTCTGTGTGGCAGACTTATGATTCTGATAGAGTCATCATCCTTTGATTTGGATGATTATCTGTGCAGCAATGATGTACATTTGATGTCTTTATTTTCCTGAATATATCACAGCTCAGATGGATAAAAATAGATTTGGGGTCTTCATACATGTTCAATCTTCTCCCGAAGTACAAGGCGATCCATGAGAAAAGATGTTCTGGAGTCGAACATGGAAAGACATCGCCTGATTACCAGCCAATGATATAAGCTGTTAACAGGTGAGAGAGGAATCACCGATAATGATGATGACCCTCAAGGTACGACAATACAATTCACATGGCGTGAAAATGAGACATGGTTTCGAACACCACGCAAAATCTTTTGGTGAAAGGCCATTGATGTAAACCTGTCGCCGGAAGTGAGAAACTTGCCATTAAGGCATGCAAGCTTCAAAGCACTGAAAGGGGTGTTCCTAGGTCAACTTCTTGGATAATGAGCTATCGTAGACAAGAAGTGACCCACCGTAGGAGGGGCTTAATGAATCCCACATCTATGACACAGAACGGAGCAAATGATTTTGTGGAGGTGAAAACGATCTCATGATACAGGGTTCGGGGTGGCGGTCATGAAAGAATGAAGGGTGAAGGTATTGTAGCGGATGAGACATAAGCTGGGTTGGTGAATTCTCTTAGCGAATTCTCTTGAACATATCGGCAACACTAAAATGGATTGATAGCATTAACCCCAAAAATGGATGGTATGGTGGACCAATGGTAATATGGCCGGTGAATGAAATAACCCAACCTGACTCAATCATGGTGATGGAGTGAAAGTGTCATGTTCACGAGCGACTTGCTACCAATAAAGTTTCTTCAACTTTTCTTCCCATTTTTTCCCCAGACATTGCTGACCAGAACCTCTTTATTTTTGTCAAGCTTGAGGAGGATAACATATGCTTGTTCTCTAATTTTCCCTTCTCACAAACCCGTCGCTATGTTTTAACGAGCCTAGCGATAGTGAAATTCATTCTTGTCTACATGGACAAGTTTGTCACTATTGGTTTTAATGAGTTTAACGAAAAAGATAACTTGGTCCTTTTTTAATTCTAGAGAGTCTGAAAAGGGATGGAAAGAAAACTCCAGTAATCATTTTTCGTCATATAATCCCTTAAGTCTGAAAAAGTATAAAATAATACGAAAGGGATAAATTTTTGATAGTTTTAATGAGCCGAACAAGACAAGCGCTTGATCTTTTTGTGTAATAATCTCTCAGGTCCAAAAAGATTAAAATCTAGAGGAGGGATAGAACTTCCGATAGCTTTAACAAGTTGGAGAGGCCAATTGCTCGATAATATTTTCATATTTTACGAGTCAGATGAAAAGAGCTTAAAGGAGACTTGTTTTTGAGGAACGAGTGATATTTTCGGGTAGTAGCTGGTTCTAGGTAAGGTTTGGAACTTTCCAATCATGGTAGTGTTACGAGGATGGCTAACAGAATCACTTGTCACAGTTGTTCCTCGAAAGGTATGTAATCAAATGGAGGCGTATGATCGGCTAAAATAGAGTGGAGGTGATGGTAAGAACACGACCAAGGCTCAAAAGCTGATGATAATGCGTTCGCAATGGTTATTTTCCAGAGGTTGGCTCATCCTTTTAATGAGCTTAAACTCTAGTGGAACATGTGCTCATTGCTTATGTTTAATTTTTAACGACCTTGAATTTTGCGTAAAACCACTCGTGCCAGTCGTATAATAAGGATGTCTCATTGATAGGTTCAATTTTTAGGGAGCTTGCACCATTCAAAACTTTTCTATGAATCCTTTCTTTATGTGAGCTAAGAACAACCAATCCTATGATTTTAAAGGGTTGAGAATCTACAACCTAAGAAAATAAATGGTCGCTTTTCACTTTCCATGCGAAAAGGTTTTGCATGCCCCTAGGTATAATGAAGTAGAGTCTCCAAGTTGCCCTTCAATTTTCAAACAAAGCATTTTCTTTGTCAGGAAAGGCATACCTTTTAACGTACAAAGTAGAGTTTCCAGGTTACCCTTCAATTTGTAAATAAAGCATTTGCTCTGTCAGGAAAAGCATACCTTTTGACAGAGGTATCTTATTCTATTCTAATCCCATTTTTATAAATGGACGGGTGTGTCAGACTAGTCATATTCCTACACAGAAACCCACCTTATACCTGGGGTTCTTCTGTCGAAGCAAACCAGGGTGCATGCCCCCTAGGTTTCAGTGACAATCACCGAATTACTCGCGCTCATCAGGTGGACAGACTGGAGATTGATGAGACATTCCTTGCGTGAAAACACCAATTAGGGATGGCATTTAACTATTAGCTATGTGTGAGCCAGGGAATGAAAGTTGGTCTATGAGCTGGACCACTTTGCCTTCATGCGAAAAACACATTACTCGAAAGAGTGAAGAGATGATGGCTCCCACGCTATAAATGTAGTCACTCCCAAGGAGTAGATTGTAATCTAGAGGTCCTCGGACTACCATTACATTAAGATAAACGGTTTTCCCTCTCAAAGTTATATTCAAATTTTGAAGGATCCCTAACGGTCGATTGGTTCCTTTGTCGAAGCCTGTCAGATTTCACATCTCCGGCAGAAGCAATGGTGAACCAATCACTTTCCAAGCAGTTGAGGAAAGGATACTCACAGAAGTCCCTTCATCTATGATAGTACGGACCACGACCATTCTGTAAGCTTGTACAATGATTTAGAATGGTACATTGGATGGTAGACGGGGTTTGCCTAGTAGATTCTAGTCAAAGGAAACGACTAGGTTGCTCGGAGGTGGGACCGAATAAATGGTCGTATACGACTCTGACAAACTTCCTTCCTATGGTAAAGGAATGGGTAGAGTGCCCCCATGTTCATAAGAGTCTTTGTTTATGAAAATAATTTGAACGATGTTGTTCTCATTCTCTTTGGTGACTGTATCATCTGAAGATGGACCTTCCGAAGACAAGACTGGGTCAATCGCCATCTCGACCAAATTACTTTGGTCCGGTGTGGACTCAAAGGATTTATCTTCAATGATAGATGCTTTGACTGACCACAAAGGTATGTCAGTTGGATTTTCAACTAGCGATGGACTCGGCAAGAATTTCTTATATTGAGGTGGAAACCGTAGCGGTGAAGCAGGATGGTTATCTAAGACTCTTTTAGCTTCATCCAAGAAGGGACAACAGTGGACGGCCTGATCGCCTTCACATAGTCTACATGGAAATTTATATTTTCCTTTCTGCCCAGAGACTTCATTTTCACTAGTTGACGGTGTACTCTCAACATGATCGTCAGAGGTTGATGATAGCGGATTATGCAAACAAGGAGACCATTCCCTTAAGATCTGAGGGATGCAAGGACAATCTCGACGATAGTGGTCTCCTTTGCAAATGACACATGGAGATTTAGGTTTGGATGGTGCAGTGTGTGGATTTTCACTAGATGATGCATGGTCACCCCTTTTCACCTTTGGCTCCATCTTCTTCTACTTCTTCTCCTTCCCTTTATTCTTCTTCTCATTTACATGTTTTTTAGCTTTACTAGCTTCACCAAGCGAAGAGGAAGGAGGGGAGGGAGAAACAAACGAAGCAGAATGTTGCGGGGTAACTCTAGTATTATCTAGTTGCTGATTTGATTGCTCAGGAATCACGGTGCTTTGAATGACAGAGGTCGAAAAGAGACATATTGACAAGCTGATTTTCAGTCCTAGAAGGGACAATGTGGCCATATGAGGTGCACCAACATCTCCCCAAGAGGAGAAAGGACTAAGATTTTCCCTAAGGGGAAATCCTTGGTTGGTGGACTCCATTTTCTCAACCTAAGACCAACAAGGGAATAGTGACGTTATTCTGATTAAAATAAATTTTATGACGCTTTGACACAACTTTATTTTTCAATTTTTAAGAGTCAAGAAAAAGCTAAAGGTGACTCTAGTCGCCTTTGATTTTTAATGAGGCTGAAGTGACAAGTGCTCAGATAGACCTTTTCCTTTAAGGAGTCTAAAAAGGAACAAAAGGGACTACTCTAGAAATCTAGACAAAGGGATTACCAAACCAATCACAAAACTGCAGAATTCTTTTTACGGTATGGTAGTAAATCTTCCCAAATTCTGTGTTCAGTGCATTGCGCTCAATAGGGCAGAAGACATGACTTTCTAAAGATAAAGGATATAGCCTATTGTGGTCTCCCAATATATACTGGACAGTACATGGGAGCACAAGTCTGTACTGGCACTTGTCATCTCAAAGAGGAGGAATCACCCAACCTACGATGAAAGTGATAGTTACCAGGTTTTACAATGCTGGAATATGTCTCTAGCCTAGACTTCTAAATTTTGTGCGTTAGGTTCCAAAGCATTTTTTATGTTCATTGAATTTATTTTACGATTGATCTTTTGTAAGAAATTTTCCTTTAAGGTTCACCGCATGATGTAGATATGCAATTCCTAAAATGAAATCTAAGATGATAAATAATCGTTTATTCTTCTTTTTGCAATGAAAATCCTAGCTACTAAGGAAAGAGAAGCGAGATTCTTTCAACATAGAGTAGAGAGCACACACTAGATGCACTATCCTAAATCAAAATCAACAAGTAGTCTAAATGCAAATGCACATGCATGTATTTGTTTTCTACTTTCTTAATGTCTGAATGAAAAAAAGAATGCTAAGTAAAAATTTGAATTATCTTTCCAAAGCGACAGTACTAACAATTTTCTCTTCAAAAGACGAAAGGAAGATAATGACGACACTTTGTGATTTTGAATTGAAAACTGCTTTCGACACTTGAAATACTATTAATTCAAATCAAATACAAAAGTAATAGTACAGTTGACTGTCAGGAAGAGTAGGATTCTTTTCTTTGACTCAAAATGACACTTGCAACACTTCCAAATCAAAAGACGATAGTTCGACTAAGCTACTTCTTTGTAAATGTGAACCGTGAATGGTGAAAAATACATAAAAAAATTGACAATTCTTTATACAATGGAGGCTGAATGATGCAAAGGAAGGGATTTTTCATAGTGCTATACTCATCATAGATAGAAAAACTCCTGAATAAAGCTGAAGAGAGTGAAGAAAAACCAAAATCTGGAGGCAGAAACAGTCTTATCTGATCATCACACCTATAACACAGGGAAATAGGGATGCATCTCACCTACTTGACACGGGAGGTGCGATGCATCCAGATAGCGAAGAGGAGAAGGTGCGATGGTCTACGGACGAGACTTCAACTTGGCTTTTGGTCACAGTTTGCAGCTTAGTTCAGGGATTTAGACCGAGCTAATCATAGTCAGTAAATGCAAATCATAGGGGCTGATCTAATGAGGTTACTTGAGCCACCACTAGGGCAATTAGGATGTTTGAAAATCAATTGTTCAGTTTATAAACAAAACCCAGAGATGGACTGAAGCAGCATTGATCTACATTTCACTTCCATGGAAAATGCAGTTCGAAGGCTAGCTGGCTTAACTTCAGGCCCCATCTGTAGTTTATAAAGCAAACAAATATAGATAAGCGAACTAGCTATTCACTCCCCAACAGAGTCGCCATTTTGTTATCGGGAAATCTAGTGTCCATTCGGAGCTTCTAGTCCCACCAAGACAGATAGCTATCTTAGAAACAAACAAACTAAACTTACTCTTGTTTTTGTTTATGAGAAGTAGATAGGAGAGAAATAGAGAATACCAACCTCGATCCTTCGCTTGTTTCCTTGCTTGTCTCCTCTCCCCTCTGACAGATCTTTGCCACTCCTTCCTTGCTTACCCCACTTCAAAGAGCACTTGTAAAGTCAAAGCAACATAATACCTTCAAAGTACAGAGATATAAAATCATAAACAACATAGGACCAGATATATATTGACCACACAAACGCATATATCATTAAACATACAAGAATGTGGAGGAAAACTTGAATAGCTTTATTGATAGAAAGAGTAGAAGAGAGGATTACAGCCCATTGATCTGACCCAATGTCATCCTCCCAGCATGAAAGCCCTTCTTCACCTCATGAAAACCTTAGATCACCCAACATTATGATCTTCCACCAAGAAACCAACAACACTTCCTTACAAGATACAAAATTCCAGCCTTTGGATCTCTCGTTGAGGGATCCATATATAGATGTTTGCAAGGGGGTGAGCCAGCTTCTAGGATTTTGATTAGTGTCCTCTCTCTGATAGTTCTTGGTTCCAATTGGAGATTCATGATCTCTTACTCATCCTTGGGCGAATTCAAAGAAGTAAGTGTCACAGGAGAAGTTTCTGGAAGATTCCATGATCATCCACCTTGCAAATTGTCTCTGTCATTTGTCTACTCTCACCCATCGCACCCTACAGAAGGGATTTTCAGTATGCATAGCACTTTTTGCATGTGGCATGTGAGATGCATCACACCCTTAACACTGAGCAGTCTGTATGGTCTAGGTTTGACCAGGTCTGAGCAATTTTCCATGGAGGACTTCTGGGAGATGATGTAATCAGCTGACCTTGTTCCTTTAGGGTATGAAACAACACTTTTAGGGGCACAGAAGCCCTTGTTTTATGGACATATATGATTGGGGTTGCAGTTCCCAAATATGTCTATAACACTCTCTAGGGACAATAGTTGGGATTAAAGACATATTGTCTAGAGACAATAGTTGAGATTAAAAACATTTTGTCCTTATGCACACCATTTGTCTATATAAAGACAATATTTCTTTATCCTAGCTATTGTTTCTCTAGAGACAATAAAAAATATATATTTAAAGACAATAAAATATGAATTTTGTCTCACAATATAAGAAAATGAATCCAGAAAAATATGTCATGTCACCATTGAAATAAATCAATATAAATGGTATTTAATTAAAAATAAACTACAATCTCATTGATTAATTCATGTTAGGGCATAGTGGAATTGAACCACCAACCTCCTCTTGCTTATAAGACAAATTCTCTTCCATTGAGAAAGCACTCTTTGAAACGTGAGTTATGGGAGTGCTTGAAATTCCATATAAACATCTTGATTAAAAAAAATGCATAATAGGATAATCTTAAATAAACATATTAAGCACCCCTCTTCAATAGTGGTGAGCCTAGCAAGGCATATTCATTTTTGAGAAGAAATATGAAAACTGACATATTGTAAATTTGCATTCCCTAGAAAATATTCACGACCCCTATAAGAAATGACTAAGAAGCCAGCAAATCACATTCCTCCTTAAATATATAGACGATAAATGTTTTTATCTCCTAAATTGCAGAATTTGGAATGTTGATATGAGATTTGTCCACAACATAAACCAACGTAAATTTTCTAAGTTGGTTGAACTCACATTGTATCATTGTCTTGTCAATCATGTTGTTGTAACTACTCATGTTTAGAGCTGAAATGGTAGCCTCTACGATACTAAGGTTCGATGCCAATGCTATCGCTATTGCATTCTATGAAAAAAAGAAAGAAAGAAGATATAGTTTATAGTATATACCATTTACGTTTATTTCATGAATTATTTTAGGCATAACTCCTCAAATTACTAATGAGATTGAAGAATTGTACCTCTATGTTGATGATGGCACGAACATTTCCTTGACTCTGCACAAATTCCAAAAGGTAGACAAGTTCATGTATTTCCCCATATTAGCTTTTGTAGGAATCCCTAAAACATTATAGAAATCTATATTAAAGGGGTTGTATATGTTTGCTGCATATTCTAAGTAATTCATATCAAAATATTACATCAGTTTCCCTCTGGAATTGCAACAAAATAAATAATTTTTACTGTGCAAGATTTTAACTCCATGAATGTGTTATATTTAACAAAGCTAACGTTCTTAATTACTATTGATAAAAGGAGGGAGAAGTTAACAATTTCCAATCATTTGAGGAATGATTCAAATGATTATGCTTTTGAAAGTTTTGAAATTAAATCGCGATCTAGGAAGAGATTTTCTATTATTTTCACTTATTCAACCAGCTTGGATCAGACTTATGTGTCAAGCTTTGAATTTCATTCCATGTGAGATCAAATGTGAAGATGCTTGGATTGTTCTTTGGGGTATCTAACACTATTTTGTTGATGTTTGGTACTGTTGGTAGGCAAGATGGGTAAAACATTGAATTTTATAAGATATTTGTTCCTATCATAAAGTGTTGATTCCCTCTAGATAAGAACACCATTTTTTGTTATTTGGACAACACAATTAATGTAGTCAACTCCAACGCTTATCGTAGCCTGATAGGCAATATCCATACAACTAGGGTAGTCACCACTTGCTCCATTGTGAGAAATCATTAATGGTTTTCCTGGAACCACTAGTTGAAGCATAGTTAATGTTAGCAGTGCATGTACAGTACTCAATATTTTAAATATTTCCAGCAGAAACTATATGAGAGTGCTAAAAGGAATAGGTAGAAAATGACTAACAAGCACGCAGGATATGAAGTGAATTGTGCACTTGCTTTGGAGGATATACTCACATTTCTCTATGCATAGCAAGCTATATCTTCATTAATCCACATAAATTCAATTAGTTTATAGTTCTTCAGAGAGAATTTCAACTAGCAACCAGACAAATATGACAAAAAAAAGGAAGAAAATGCACTCTAACTGATAAAATAAAAGATAGAAGCAAAAGACTATTTACAGCGCTGAATAGAACATAAGATAATGCATCAATAAGTTGAGAATTTGTAAGAATAATGTGTTCAGATTTTGCATTTGTATTGTTCAAGAGACACATTGTGCATGGAGATGAAATACAAGATTCATCCAATAACATGCCTTGCAAAGCATATAGATAGAAATAAACACATTTTGAAGAAGAGACAAATATGAAGTGTTGTTGATTACTTTCATTGAAACTCTATTAAAGCATGGCCATTTTCCCTCACTTTATAGATATTTGATCCTCTTAAAGGAGGCTCCTAGCTCATCTAATGCACCTTCCCTAACAAATGAAGTGAACTAGATTGAAGTGTGTATATTTTTACTGTAGATTCAACAACTTATGTGATATGCTAAAACACAAGACAAGCATCTACTCTACTCTTCAACAAAATCTAAATTTGATCGATGAACACAATTAGAGGAAAATAAAGAATATTAATCGCACATAACACAATATTTCTCTGGGGAAATAAATTTCTCAAAACTCCAACTATCTATATTGCATTAACCAAAAGATCTAAGAAGAAAATACAATTCTTTCTCAACCCCAATAATTCCTTCACAAATACAATCTATCTCGTTGCCTCACAAGCCAACTCAGGCAAACACTTAGCCAATTTTTCTACCTTCCAAGCCCCTACATCCTTATGTAATTCCTAATATAATTAGCCTGTATTTAATTGGGAAATTCACTCTCCATAAATGCGCAATCCATCCATAGGCTCTCAACTGACTGCATGCACCATATGTACAACTTGGAAAATTATACAATTGATAGTACGCTATCCTTGAACTCTAATCTCAACTGGGTCTTCCTCCGAATTGGCATGCATGAATTATTTATGAGTGAATATTCACTTAACTTTTGTGGTATTGAGGATACACTGGAGCTTTTCCCCACTGCTAGACCTCCTACTACTTTGTCCAACAATTAGAACTAGTTTAACTTACTATAAATCAGTTAGACTGAGTTATCAAATTACAACTCAATAAAACTCAAATCGGGCACCTAAAATATAGGGATCACTCTACATGAATCTAGATACACTTCCAACTCGAATTACCTAAGTCAATTAAGTCAATTTAACTTAATTAAATATTATAACCCTCCAAAATTTTGCCTTCACTTCATTTTGGAGCCTCCCTCCTCGAAATCATCACAATTATCTTGCACTGATCAGATAATTATGTTTATTTGTTTTCATTTTGTCGTTAAAATTTTTTGAATCAACTCACTTTCCCCGCTGATAAACCACAAGCACACCCAACACCTTGTTCACATCCGGTAAATCAGTTTTCAAGCAAAACTACTCAAAACTGGAGGACAACTTGTCTTCCCCTCAAGAATTGCGTAGAGTAGCCCAGTAGCTTCCCTGCACTTAGAAATTGCATAGAGCATGCTAGCCAACCTTTCTCTAGAAATGTACAGTTCCAACCAGCTAACACCTCTCTCTAGAACTACGCAAAGTACATCAGGTCAGCTACATTTCCCTTTAGAAATGCACAGAGTTGGCCCAGCTACACTACTCTCCAGAAATGTGCAGAGCAACCCAGGCCAACTACATTGTTCTCTGAAATTGCACAGAACTGGCCAGTTGCACTACTCCTCGGAATTGCATAGAGAAGCCCAACATCACTTCTTATAAAAATTGCATAGAGTTGGCTAGCTACCTAGGACCACTCAGTCCAGAAACAATGCAGAATTTTTCCCTCACTCGTTGACTGTTGCACGTAGCAGTAGGCTGCCTGATTCCCTCTAGAATTGTGTAATACTTATTTGCATGTCGGACAACTTTTTATGAAAAATAAAAAAGGAAAAAGTGAAAAATAATCCCTACATTTTAGGGATCTATTTTTAGCAGCAGGGGTTACAAGAAAAACTATTTTTAGAAACTCCCCGCCAAGTGTCGCTTTTTCGTATATTTGTGGCATGTGCATCATAAACTCTAATTTCAACAAATCCACTTAAACAATGCCTTCGATCTCATTCTTCACATTCAATCTTGGAGCTCTGTCATTCCCAAGGCATATAGGAACCTGTTGTCACCTTCTAAAAATAGAGTTCCATTTGTACAAAGAGTACCAAATAACTAGAGGTTTTCATCCATATTTTAAGATACAAAAGCTCTCAAAGCTAAATTAGACCCTCTTCACTAGATAGTGTTCAGAATAATCTTTCCATCGATAGGTGTAAGTCCAAAAATGGACTCTTGGATTAGAAGTTAGAGTAGATTGAAGATACCCTTTCAAAGCCAGAAAACAATGGAAAAATGGCTAAGGGCAAGGCCCATCGCAAATCATAATCGGGGCTTTTCTGAAACAACAGTAGAGGAAGTAAGCAAAATCTGCGATTGTCTAATCGCAAATATCATAAATCACAAATCTATGCATCCCAACGTATGGCACATTGGCTTATCTATGATTGGAGGCTACCGAGCAAAGGCTATCAGCTTATCAGCAGTGGGGAGGTCCCACATATCAGACTTCTCGCAACATCGGAGGTCCCATAATATCAGTGATCGATGATTCTAGACGAGACTGGGGTTAAAATTATTGTGAAGTGGATAAGTCTTGATATAGTGTAAAGCACTAAGAGGGGATGAAAACCATTTAACAAAAAATTGTAGCAAAAAACAAAGGTCGGGCGGGCCCTTTTCTCTCTCCACCAATGGGCCACGTGACGGAATACCATTGGTCCCTATGAATCCACATGGTTGTTGATGTCATCATGATGTAGCAATACAAAGATGACATGGTGGTATGGAGGAAACATGGCATGCTGATCTTCCATTTTTAGGGTCTTAAGGGGGAATGTTTGGGTGACACGTGTCACCTCTCACAAAGTGACACTTGGCAGTGATGAAGCCACCCATTGTAAATCTGTAATTCGAAACTGTAGAAAGCAAATGCCCTCATCTGTTGAAGTCCCTTCCTACTTGTGATTGCGATATGCGAACGACCCCCCTTGGATGCGATATTTTATGTGTCATACCTTATGAAACTTTAATTTTCGGGTAATCACCCAACACTAAGAAAGGAGGTAAAAAGGCTCCATATCCCACATTTTGATTATAATATCTTGGGTGGGCCCGATCCCACTTTTCGGCGATCATAAGTGTCAAGGGGAGATACCAAAGGAAAAGCATTATAAATCGTCGGTATGCGGTATTCCACGTAACAAAGGAAAAAGACCCCCTAAGGGGAGTCCAAAGACCCTAGCGCTCGAGGAATAAACACCTGGTCATAGCCCCTGGTCACATGAAGAAAAATGGGTTGGAGTGGATCTGAAGGCCCCTATAAAGGATTTTAATGGAAAATCCAGTTTGCGAGAAATCCACAACCAGGTAGTGCAAAACATTAAGGAAAGTTGCATTGGCAGCTGTGCCATTTAATAAAGGAGATGGACCATTCAAACTTGACATGGATAGACCCAGACATGCCCCTTGTGACATGAAATCCAGGTCGATGCTAACAAAAGTAAAAAAGGACTTAGTATCTCGGGAGGACTTGACAATCCAGCATGGTGTCCCCATACAGACGGAAGATGAAGTACCGCCCAACATTCCTCTACTTTAGTACTCCGACATGAAACTGATAGTGCCCACTCCCAACTTTAAACGATGAATGGTTCAAGAAATAAACGCAAAAGAGATGGGAGTCACGTGAGTAGCACAAGACACCATACCATGAGCAAAATTCAACCTGAAGAAGAATCGATCACAGGAATGGGTATGAATAGATTTTGTTAACATTATTATATGACTGTTGACTTGTTTTATTACCCTATAATGTGCCACCCTTTAATAAGGAAATTAATATTTTGTAATGTTTCTGGGCCACAGAACCATCCATGATCTAGACATCTAGTTGATCTGACAGCTGAGACAAGGCAGAAGATATTTTGTTGGAATGAAAGTTCAACTGCTCCCCTCTCTAGATAAATACGGGGAAGCAACACTCTACAAAGGTTCAGAAATCCTAAATAAAACGCTACATGTTATTTTTAGACTATATGAATTTATAATACAAATATTTAATAATATCAAGGAAATGGTAGTGATTCCCCCTTCCAGTATTACAGTACGTTATCCCTCTATTAAGACCAATTATGTTCATGTTTATTCCCTAAATTCATGCAATCATAGCTGCTAGAAATATTTCATACTTACTCACAATTCATTAGTATTTACTTATTAACTCATGTGCATGTATGGATTATTGAGATTATATCTTTAAAATTGCGCTTACATGAATCATAGCATTCAGTCTCTCTTTTGTCCATTATATCTACCTGTGACTCAAACAACCATAGAAATTCTTAATGCTTCAGGATCTACATGTTAAATGTAGAATTCTTGATGCTTTAAGCTCTATGTGATGAGTTTCTCTTTATTATTATCCTCTCTCATTGCTACATAGAAGCTTATTAAATTGTAAGTCCTTGAACTACTCTGCCTCTATGCTTTTATGCACAAATTTTCTCTTAAACTGCATATTGAAGAGTACTAGAAATACATGACTTATACCTTTAGATGAATGAAGCAAACTATTCCTGTTATATAATATATAATATAAATATTATACATATAAATATATATATATATATATAATATATATATGTATGTATGTATGTATGAATGTATGTAGGAATATATGTATATATATAACTATATATTATATATATATAAATAATATATATATATATAATATATATATATATATATATATATATATATATATATATATATATGGTATATATACATAACATATTATAAGTGTGTGTGTGTGTGTGTGTGGTGTGTGTGTGATTCCCATTTTCCTGAGAATCATTTGAGACACACAAAATCTAGATGTGCCCAGGCACTAGTCTTGGAAGCAATCCAAGGCTATCTTTGGGGGCGACAATATTTTTTTGTTGTCGTTGCTAGGGAAATTATTAAAGGATTTTTCCCCTAGGGTGCAACAAGTTGAGCACACTTTGTGTAGGTCATAAAAGGCATTTTTTTTTCATCCACATCACCTTAGCGACTACACAAACCCCATTATCATTTATCATACTACCTTTCAAAAAGCCTCAAACTCCCTCAAATACATCTCAGTAGAAAACCCCATTTGTATCTGACCCAAAGAAATTAATTTTCAGGAAAATATGGAAGGAGAAAACTCCTACTACCTATGGTACAATCTCATATTCTTTGAAGCTTCCTCATCCACCTCCAAACCCACTGTTACTCACTACTCATGATTTAATCCTAAGACCCTTACATACCCTACTTTTAGTCTAGTCACTCCAACCACTGTGGTTGTGGCCAAAGTTTCTCCGGCAAATATTAACCCCCTCCATTAATCCAGATGGTTGTTATGGGTTTCTTGTTGAATAAATATGCCCCTCTTCATTTACCTCAACTCCTAAGTGCTATGCCCGAGGACTACCTATAACTTCTTCCTAGGTTCAATGGGGAGAATGAAAACCATACACAAAGACACATTGAAACCTTCTGTGATTTTGTTAGGAATCTAAATGTATAACAACTGGATGTGGTCCTAAGACTCTTCGTATAATCCCTTGATGGAGAAGCCAAAAAATGATTTAAATCCCTACCTAATGCCTCCATCACTACCTGGGACGAACTTAAAAAGTATTTCACACAAAAATGGGGTGAAAAGACAAATCATGAGTACCTCGTCTCACATTTTAATGCTATAAGGAAGAATCTAAAAGAGGACACTTCAGAATTTATAAAAAGGTTCAATAAGTTGTATAGTAACTTGCTTGGTGAGATAAAGCCTCCTCCAGTTGTTGCTCGCATAGATTGTTTGGGAGGCTTTGAATCCGACTTTTGTTTTACACTAAGAGAAAGGAAGTGTCTCACTTTATATCAACTCCAAGTAGATTCTCTAGAGGTGGAAGAAAATTTCACCTTGCAGGGAAGTCAAGAGGAAAATTGGAACCTATTGAGAATAAAAGGGGGAAAGAAGAAGCATCCTCCTCTGGTCAAGCTAAAGAATCATTAGATCTAAAGTGGGATGAACTAGATAAAGGCATAAGGAGTTTACCGCATAAGATTGGAAATATTGACCTAGAGAACAATATTCTGTCCAAACAGAATGCTCAAGGCAACAACCAGGCTTATAACCCACAATATAGAAGGCCTTCATTGAAGATACTTCCAAGAGAAGGAAAGGAACAACTCGATCAGATCCCTCATCCTCTATATTTAGAAGATGATCATGATGAACAATCATCGGATACACTTGAGATGCATGAAAACTTGTATTCCTCCTTCTCCAAGGAAGAACATGAAAATATGGCTCACGAGGAGAACCTTCATTATAGAGAAGTAGTAGCAAATGAGGAGGATATAGATTATTATTGCAAACAGTTTGCAGATTTCATGAAAGCATAGATACACCAAAGGTATGATCTAAGATCTTCAAGAAATAGGTCGAGGGTGTTGGATACCTATACCAATAGGTTTCATATTTCATGATTGGATATCAAAGGTCCAAATATGCTCTGCTTTGACAAAGGCAAAGATCCCATATTTCCCTAAGAAGGTAATGCCTGTATCAGTTTTGATAAGAACTCAATTTTTGATGGGTGGTCCAACAGTCTAATCTGGATCATGCCATGTTTTCAATTTCCATGTTGTAGAATAGAGAATGATATCTGTCCAAACTGTTTAATCTTGGCAGATCAGTAGCTAAGTAGAGAAGCTTAAGGTTCCCAACTGCTAAATCTGGGACCTTGGAAGGAATAAGGGTTGTATTAGATAGGATATGCAAAGCAAAAAGCCAAGGAAAAGAAAAGGCATTCAAAGGGTTTGCAAGTCCAAGTGCACCCTCCAAGCAGGAACAAAAAATGCTAGGAGAACTAGTTGGGTAGGTAGATGGGGTTGCAGAAATGGTGTCTCTTTCAAAATCAAAGTTGCTGAAACATCTACAGGAAGAGCAGCACTCTGGAGCATGGCTAACTCCCTTGTTTCTCATTTGTAATTCACTCATTACTAACACCCTTTCCCCAAGTTGCACAAAGCATAGAAATTCAAACGTTTTACATTCTTATGGCTTTAAGAAGCCACATTTCTTGTGCAAAAATCTTTTCATTTTGAACTACTCCTAGTTTCAAGTTATTTTCAAAGAAAACCTGGTTGAGCTAGCCCTCACTCATATGTTCCCTCCATATTAACAACTAACTCTACTACTCAGCTCCCTATACCCTATTATCCCTATTATTATAAACACCATGGTGTATAAACCCCACAACGCATAAATATCCCCTCCCTGGCACTATAGCCATAATATTCTCTCCCTGGGACTTGAATTGACACTTGGTCAAAGTCAAGAACCCATGACTCACCTTTTGCTCCCCCTGAAACTAGTTTCCCTACCCAAAGTGACATTTTGCCTTGAAAAACCTTCAAAACCTTGAAAAACCTTTGAAAAACCCAAAAAATCACCAAAGGGGCGGAAAACATTGAAAATTTACCCTCCCCGCGCTTTATCCTAAGGTTGGGGGTTATCTGCCTTTTCATATTTCATAAAATTGGTGTAAATCCCATTTCCTATAGTTTGCGCCCTTATGAATGATTTCTTCCCGAACCTATGCAAAACCCGCAAAAACCCCTAATCCTATAGTTCCCGGCGTATTATTTAAATTGAATATTTTAATGGCCGGGCGGGCCCCTTCCAAACATGCACGACCAGTCGGAGGACCCGCCAGCCGTCCGATCTCCGCCGGTCGAGATCCAAGGGTGGGCGGTCAAAATCACAACCCGATCTGCCGACCGTTAACGTCCGGGGAGAGCGGTTTTGGGCCCGTACGAGGACGCGTGGCAGGCGCGGAGGTTGTTCGGAGCTCTCTCCCCGTTACCTCCTGTGCTCCAAAAGTGGTGCGGGGAACCCGCTTACCACCACGCCACTTACCGCTTTCCCTCACGCGTCACCACCACGTCACCCTGACGTCACCTCACTTCCGTCCGCTCCCGCGCCCCGTCAACCTCCACGCTGTCTTGCCACCGCATCGTCCTGCCACCGTGTCCCGCCACCCTGGCCATCACGTCAGCGCCACATCATCACCGTACGGCGGGCCCACCATGACGTCATGCTGACGTCATCAGCGGAAAAGCGCCAATCGCGTTATTTTGCAAAATTTAACGTTATAACCGGCCTAATAAGCCGTTTTTTGTCATTTTCACTTGATTAAAGAAGGAGCCGTTAAACGACCAGCTGCCGCAAAATTCATCCAGACAGCAAATTTGAAGATTCCGACCGTTGAAAGTCCAGAATTCACGGTGCCAAGCCTCCACAGCTCAGCTCGCAAGTGCCCAAGCTGGTTTATCCAGGTATTTAGCCGGTTTCCCCCACTTCGCCCGTGCTTTGTAAATTCTCTGTAAATCCACCAATTGACACCATTAAAAACTTGCAAATTATAGTTCTTCCTATCACATAAAGCCTGCCAAGCAACCTACAGCACCCTACAACCACAATTCAGTAAGACAGTGCTTGTTTCGCGGGCTAAAACCTCGAAATCCTTCCCGAGGTACTCGGCATTGTTCCCTTTTGCCAAGTACAGTCCACTTGCTGTTACAACAGAGAAACCTGAGGAAACCCTGCAAATTTCTCAGTAACAATTCACACCCTGTGAATTTCACAGAAAAAACAGATAATCCTGCCTGCAACTCTCTCTGCAAAGGAAAAACTCACTGTATTAGCAGTTGAGTTAAAGTCAAAAGCCCTTGATTGAATAACTGCCTATTTTTCTACAAACCAGCTCCTATCATGGCGTCTCCTGCAACTTCATCCATCAGTGTGGCCTCACAAAGTCAGACAAACAAACAGCTGGAAGCCCTGACACTAGTAGATAAGGATAGTCTCATTGGAGACTTTGAAGGGAGCAGGGACTTTTTGCAGACCTTCAGTAGGTTAAGGGAAGACCACAGGGATGGACATGGCACACATGGGGTCTGGGAGTCAAACCTGCCCTACTACTATCTCCCAGCTGTGAATGTTTTCCCTGAGATCATTCACCTCTGTGCTGAACATTATGATGCAGAGCATAGAGCCATCAGCACCTCATCAGGGAGGATCCTTTTTCAAATCAATGCTGAGTCCATCAACAAAATGCTACATTTTGATCAGACAGAATTGCTGATCCCATTCTCCACGAACCAGTTGATGGACGCTGGTGACAAACTGACTGATGAAGAACTACAGAGAATCAGCAGAGACTTCATGAAGCCTGAATGCCAGACCTCAGAGCCCCCTCCCTATCAGAATGATCAATTCAATGAGGTGGGCAGGCTATTACTGGACATGATAGCCTATGTATTGGGATACCAGGACAGTGAACATGTGGACAGAGGCATGCTAACAATGCTATCTGTATACAGCCCATATCAACCCCCTGCCAAAAAATACAACTTTGCCAAATTCATAGCCAACAAGATCCATGATCAGCTGACCAAATTAGATAGACAGGGGGTCTTCAGGTATTCAGCCTACCTTTACCATATGTTCATGTACAATCACTCTGAAGCCTTCCCATGCTATATCAGAAGGCTGGACCATACAGGGGAAAGAAGATCTGTTATCTTCTGGACCTCAGTCTATCACAACGTGACAATTTCACCATATACCTATTGCGAATTTGTTGACCAGTTTGTCTACCCCCTCTGCTGCATGCTAATGAAGTCCCCACCTCCCAGGGTGTCCAGTGAGATAAAGAAAGCTCTGCAGCTTTCCAAGAAAAACAAGATAGG
>APFE030007314.1:0-10657 GCA_000404065.3 Pinus taeda | reverse complement strand
GGCGAAGCTCTATCAAGAAGGAGAGGAAATCAAACGCAAGACTCAGGTTGGTCTTCTTGGTTCTCCTCTCGTCTATTTTCATAAAAGGAAACAACAATAGACTTTGATTGTTTGTTTCTAAGATTGCCACCCATCTTAGTGGGAATAGTAGCATCCGAGTGGAAACTATTCCCGGATAACACAGACTTTCACCAGGTGAAGTAGAAGATGAGGACGTAAAAACAGGCGAAGAAGGGGAGAGGTCCACCTTGGAATCAACATGATGTTGTTCGGGTGGAGGAACTGATTGAGCAGTAGTTGAGGCATTAGGGACCACAGAGGTTGATAACAACCAAACAAGCGACCCAACAGTTAACCCAGGAAGGGACAACGTTGTCGTGTAAGGAGCACCAACATTCCCAAAAGGAGGAAAATGACCAGGATTCCCATCAGAGGGGATTCCTATGTTGGTGAACTCTGGAAAAGTTGCCATCAAAAATTGAAAATCGCACACGGGGCTGAAAAAGAGTCAAGACACACAATCAAACAGCCAACAAGCAGAATCTAATAGGGTGTGTGATTGCGGGTGATTTAATTTTTACCACTTTGAAATTAAGAAACTTCACCGTTTCATGTTTTAAGAGTCAAGGAATAGATAAAATGTGACTCTATCACTTTCAGATTTGAAACAAATGTGAAAGGACAAGCGCTTGGTGATCCTTTCAAATTTAGGGAGTCAGAAAAGATAAAATGACTGCTCAGGGATACTAGGCAAAGAGGGTGTACCAAATAACTGTGAACTACAATATACACCTTGGTTTTAGAAATGAAAGAGAAATCAACCAAGGACATTCCATACGTGCAGGCAATCTCCTCGAATGCTGTGTTCGGTGTATCATAGGTATAGGGAGGCAGACTCGGCTTCCTATGGATAAAGGATTGAAACCTAGTGGGGTCTCCCTTTATATACGCGACGGTATGGGGAGCACAAATCTGTACTAGCACTGTCTAAAGCCAAGAGGCGAACGATAGCTACTAGGTTTTAAGATGCCGGAACATGTCTCTAGCCTAGACCTCTAAATATGTTTCGTTAAATTCCAATGCTGCCTTAGTGTAAATTGAGTAGATTTTTAACGTTTATCTTCAATTACGTTTCAGTTTTCAGGCCCTAACGAATGTAGTATCTCAAAATCTCCTAAATGCAAGCTATATGCCACAATATATCATTTTATTCGATGAATGCTAACTATAATAGAGTTGAGAGCTTTCACACAAACAAAATGATTAGAAAACAACCAACGATATCTCTAATGCAGCTAATGGAAATAAAAAATCTTTTCTTCAAAGTCACTAATTACTAATAACAACGAAAATCTCTAATTCACATTAACTAATGAAAAGCAAAAGAGATTTTTATTTTTATTTTTCAATTTTAAGGGCAAAGTGCACTAACAAACTGAAAAACTAATGAAAAGAGAGCAATTTGAGAAATGATGATAAGAGAGCAAAAAAAGCAAAATTCACTCAATGCAAGCACAATCAGATCCCTAAATTGACAAAGCAGTCCTTCAAAACCAAGAAAAATCCCAAAAACACAAATGAGCCGTGTAATCTAGGCCCAAAGCGAAACAAGGCGGAATTCAAGTGAAAAAGAGATACGTCACTCAAACAACACAATGAAATGATTAACAACCACTAAACGAATGCAGGGGAGCAATCAGAAAGTCGACTGGACCAATAAAAGACCAAAAACTCCTAAGGAGGGCTTGACACACAAAGCCACTAGATGCCCTAGGGCTAAAAACGTGGAATCGATGGAAAATGGAAAACAACCAAAGGATGAAGGTTAAAACCAGTCAAATAGAACTCCAACACACTCAAGCAGTCGAGAAAATGTAACCAAAATCAAAGACCAGGCTCAGAAGGCTTAAAATCAAGTAAACCCTAGCAGTCCCCAGGCCTGGCGCGACTGTCAGGATGAAACTAGCGCCTTTTAAGGATTGGCGCGAGTTATATATTGACAACTAGCGCCAATTGGCGTGACTGTTACACAAAAAAACGTGCCAGTCAAGTTTGTTGTGCCAAAATGAAAAATAAGCAATCCAAAACCAGACCAATGATAACCAGGAAAACCAAGAAGCAAAAATAGAAAAATAACCCAGCCCAAAAGGCTAACCAAGCAAGCAAAATCAAGAAACAACTGAAAAGGCAAGACAAGCTCCAAGCTGTTCAGTCCGTAAACCAAACTGGAGATTGACTAAAGTGACGTTGATCTACTTCTCTAATGGAGAGAAATAGTGTTTCAAAGGCTATCTGGCCATACTTCAGGCTCCGTCTACAGTTTACAAATAAAGCAACAAGCTGATTCCCCAACGGAGTCGCCAAATTATTGAAGAGGTAAATCCCCTCTGCGGACGGAGGCGATCCCTACTAGCCCAGACCGGGTCTAACAACAATTGTCAAATGATATGGTGCAAGTTCCTAATTGCAAATAAATAGACCAGCGATGAAGGCCTACCTGGATTCCAACACTATTGTTTGTAGGAGAGGTGGTGCTCTCGTTCGTCTGCTCCGGCAGATCACAATCCTCATGATCTCCGTGAATAGACACCTGCACATGCAAAAAACAATACAAACACAAGCATAAAATCTAGTATACGCAACTATATGTCAGTCAGAAAAGACATAACTCATCATCATCATAAATAATAACAAGAGTGGAACCATAACCAATAGTCGTTCATTAATAATCAATCAAAGGAGAGCACAACCAATGTTCTGACGTTGGATTCTCCTTTGGCAGGTCGTCAGTGGAACATGTCTCACAAAGCCTATTGGGAATAAGGACAAACCTCTCTCTTCGGATCTGGACAATAGTCTCCTTGCTTGGATTTGGCCTTAAGGGAATCAGGAAGGCTCTTGCAGCATGAGGCTCTTGGGAATTCAGGAATTCTGTAACCCTGGAACTAAAAACTAAAAACTAGCTTGCAAAGGAAATGGGAAAGCTTTTATAGATGGAGGAAGGGGAGTTGGGATCATAACCAATAATCATGGGATTGGCCATATCATCAAGGAAGCTTCCATGAGAGGTGGAAAACCACTTCCTCTCTATGGAAATCCGTAGCCAAACCACCCAACTCAAGATAGATAGAAGTCCAGGAATTTGTTAGGACGAAACTTCCGCCATTTATTTTAAAAAACACCTCTTAATATGGTTGTCGCGGGTGCGACTTTATGACAGAGCGCCAATTGGCGTGCCCTCTTTGGAGGATTTGCCCCCTTGGCGCAAGGGCTAAACTGTGGAATGGTGGAAATGGAGAAAGAGCTATTTTTAGGGTTTTTCAGCAAGAGATGTCTTCAGGGAAAACAAAGCTCATTTTTAGAGGAATACAATGCAAGTGTTTTTAGGCCATGTCACTTCTAATAGGTCCCAGAATGAGTCCTCTAAGATACGGGACAAGGGTAGCAGGGACGGTGACAAATTGCTGTGTAACAGGTGACATTTGTGATACCTCAGACTCTGAAATGCTCTGTTTCTTTTTCTTTTGCGTTACCTTTCATAATGACATGTCTTTTGAAGCTTGCCTAAAACAAAAGAGATATATCAATGCACAGAATATAGGGAAATTAAGGCTAAAATCTCTTTGAAATGACTTTGAATCGTGGGAAGATTTTACATGAGATTTCAGTGTTAACTAGCCATAACTCAAAAACATCAATTCCTATCCTCGAACTGCTAAACGTTACTTACTCTATCAAACCACTCATTATTAAATTAAAACTTAGTAAATTCCCCACACTTCACACTTTGTTTGCACATCGCAAGATTCAAACGTTGTCGTATAATGTTATTCGGAGTTAATGCAAAATGTGATTGCAAAAATTGCAATATTGCATTTCACAAATTCTTAAGGGGTGACACAATGGCATGGTCTATCAATTTGTGATTCACGAAGCATGATTGCGTGCTACTAAAGTGTGGTCATCGGAAAATCATAGTGGGGACGTCATCGCATATCACATTTCGGGGTTTTCTTTAAGATGTTTAGAACTGTGATATGAAAAACTGCGAAATGTGATTTGTGATATAGGTTATAAGCTTGGGTTGTATTCTAAGGGTTTTAAGGCAAATCCTTAGAGTTAGCATTTATTTTTTAAAGGCTAAAAATTTAAAAAGGGTCTCCATTTATATGTCGAATATTAACTATTACTCGTATAAATGGGGGGGTTGTTACATAGTACAACACCTCCTTATAAATTTTGTTGTTTGTTCCAAAAATTAGATGAGCATAACTTTTTCATACAGACTCAGATTGAGGTGTCATTCACGTCATTGGAATTGTCTTAGTAAGATCTACAACTTGGTGCCAATTTTGTTGAGATTTGAGGACTTCAAATTTTGAGACTTTCTGGATCCTCTTGGATCATTCCTCGCCACTGAGGAGATTTTGGGCCTCCAAAATCCTTATCAATAAACATGTAGGGGAGGGAATTTTCCCCTCACTTTCTCCTTTTTAATCCATCGTTCCTTGTTGGAATCCATTCCTTTGAATCCCACTCAAAGGTACTCGACAACTCCCTCATGAAGTCCTTGTCCTTCTATCTACGATGATGTCTTCAAGCACCTTGTCTAGGCATTTTGAAGTTGAATCATACACTGAAGGAACTTGAACACTCTCCTTTGGATCCATGATCATGGGTGGTTCATAAAGTTTCAAGTTCTTAACAATGACTATGGAATACATCTACATATAAGTTGGAAGATCAAGGTGATAAGAATTTATTCCAATCCTTTATAAGATGGTGAATGGACCATATCTAATTGGTTTCAACTTTTTTCCTTCTCCCTTGAACCTATCCTTGCTGATGTGAAGCCATATTTAGTCTCTAAGCTAGAATTGGTGATCAACCTTGTGCTTGTCATAATGAGCTTTATATTGTGCTTGACTCTTCTCCAAATGTTCCTACACTACTTGATGTATCATTTGGATCCTATGAATGAACTTGAGAGCTATCTTCATCACTTCATTCATTTCAATCCCCATCTTTCCCAAAAACTAAATCTAAGGGTGACTTTGGTAGGTACCCAAAGCATGTATGAAATGGTGATCTTTGAGTAGAAGAGTACAAAGCCCTATTGTGTGCATGTTTGAAATAATGTATTTTTTCATCCCACAACTTAGGATGCTTGTTGCAATACCCTCGAAGCGAATGAACTAATGTTCTATTGACTACGTTTGTTCGTCTGCTAGTTTGTGGATAGAAATATGTACTCCTATTTAGCTTGGTGTCCATCATCTTCCACAAGCTTTTCCAAATCTCTCTAAGGAATAAAGAATATCGATCCAAGACAATCGATGTGGGAAGTCCAAAATGGACCCATACATGTTGAAAGAAAATTTGAGTACTTTGCTCAGTAGTAATATGATTTTTACATGACATCAAGACACATGTATTACTAAACTTATCCACTACTACATACAATTAGTCATGATCCCTTTCCGATAAAGGAAACCCTCCTACAAAATCCATGGAATACTTTCCCAATGATGAGAAGGAATAGGGAGTGGTGTGTACAACCCCAATTTTCTATTAGTGGGCTTACAAATAGAGCACATCACACACCCATTTACATACTTGGTTACAAATTCTTTCATCCGAGGCCAATAACAAAACCTTTGCAAGTGAGCTAGGGTTTTTCCTACCCCAGGTTTACCAAACAAAATAGAATTTTGAGCTTCTCGAATGACATGGACTCTTTATATTGTAAGGGGTGATGGTTTGTATGTATGATAGTCTCTTTCCCTATCAAGTATCATTCATCACCCACATGAATGTTGTTATGGCATTACGAAGCCCAAATTGCATTACCAACCATTCAAATTGTCCTTGCTGGTTTTGAAAGCAGTTTTCCATACATCATTTTCTGTAATCTTGATATGATGGCAACCACTACACAAATCCAACTTGGTGAAATAAACAACATTCTTCAATTGATCAAGAAAATCATCTATACTAGGGAGAAGATATCAGTTTTTCGCCATGTTCTTGTTGAGAGCTCAATAATCAACACACATTCTCCATGTGCCATATTTCTTTGGCACCAACACAATTGGTGAATCACATGGGGATGATATAGGTCTGATGACTCCATGGTCCAACATTCTTGCACCTTCTTCTTGGTTTCTTCCATTTCCATAACTGAAATGAAATCTACCTAGTTCCTCAAAAATCTCATCATAGTTAGAGACAATATCAAACATTTATTTCATGTGAGAAGAATTACAACCTTGAAAGAATCAGATGCTTCAAAAAAGAAATTCCTCACAAGGATGAGCATACACTTCTTGGTGGAGTTGATGAGTCTAGTCATCTATCCTGCACTAATAAAGGTTGAATTGACTTTTATGCGGTGAGCTTAGACAATATATTCCACCCCATTTTTGGTGAGATGGTACTTGTTCCCATTCTTGAAGAAGATTGTTTATCTATCAAATAAGTATGACATTCCCAATACCATTCCATAAATGTAAAGTGGGACAACACCTAAATGAGCCTGATCTATCAACTTTGAAGAAATAGAAATGTAACACCCTCCTCCCATATCTACCCAAGTAACCGGCCAACCAAGGTAAACATTTGATGAGAGGCTACTGTGATATTATTCAACCTCCTATGTATCCTCAAGGAAGTGGAATCGATGGAAATCCATCCAACATACCTTCCACATCAGCAACAACACTCCTAGGATCCATCCCAACCACTCAGGTATCATGCCCCTGGGTCCCACTAATTTTTTAAGTTATTAAACCTTTGGATGCTCCCATGCTATGGGCATGCTAGCATCTAGAGAGCTCTAGACTCTCCACAAGCTTGCATGCCTGCGTTCATGGACTATTTCCAGCAAACTTGTGCCAGAGTCCACAGGATTTGAGGCACTTTTCAAGCCCAGAATTTCGGCCACTTCCCAGAACTTGCTATAACTTTCGGAATCCAGTAAACACATGATAACATGACTAATAAGCCAAAAAATATACCATCCCCAACCGGGACTAACATTCTTTCAAACACTTGGCATCAATGCAATCTATAGGTGTAAAGAATATATTTAAGCATAGGGGTCTCATACTTATCTGTGAATCACTAAGAAGCATTGTTCCCTTATATCATATGCTGCATTATCATCTATTAGGTCATAGATACATTGTTTATTCATTTACAAATAGAAACATGAGGAGATCCATACATCATCACTGTCAAAATACATGCTCATAACCAACAACATAATAATAGAAATACCATGAATACATAAGCCATAGAATCCACATATAAAACAACACATTTACACATCAAAAACCAAGAGAATGAATTTCTCATTAATGAATGTAGAAACCAATCGGGGATGGGACTACCATCTTCCACCCGAACATAGATTGGCTAAGCCAAATATCTCTTCAGCCAATCACCCTCGTGTTATATTCCAAGCATGAATGTGGGACTCATAACCAACCAAATATAACCAAACAAGTATGGATGCTACTGGATTTCTCCACCTACACCATGAGAAATTTTAGTGCCTCCTAGTCTCTCAGGCTTTGCCATAATCCACAGTCTGATCCAGGGATCACTAGGCCCTACATCAAGACCCACTCTTCAGGCTTTACCATACATCCCATCCCAAGAATACTAGGCCCAACAGAGAGCAATACCCTCTTGGATTTATCAGTACATTCAGACATTTACTTGCAAGGATTCCTGGGCCCACTTAGGGACACAATCCTCGCTTTACCACAACCCATAGTCTAGCTCAGGGGTTACTCAGTCAGTGACTTTACCATGATCCATAGTCTAGTTTAGGGATCACTAGGCCATGTGTTTTCCATTTTGGATATCCACCTCACTCAGCTTCAAATCCATCAGGGAACTCTAGCTTGATCAAAGTATGAGAACCCATCTCATCAAGGTTATCTGAAAATGACAAGGCTAGGCTGAAAACACTGTCACACCTGGAAAAACTCATGACATGATAGAAAAGAACCACATGCAATACTATGCATGCAAAATATAGCAAGGAAATCTCATATTCAAATCAATACCTGCAAAGAATCTTGTTGTAGTTTCTTGATCATGCTCTTCCTTGCTTGCTCCTTCCTTCCTCTTTCTTTCTTTGCCTTTCTTGATCCAATGCAAAGTTCACTAAGAAAACTATAAGTGTCCAAGAGTGAGAGAGAGAGAGAGAGAATAATGAGAGAGCTCCAAAACTGAGCAAACAAAAGTCTGAGAAAAAACTTTCCAAATGATCCTCATAAGCCTTTTTATCAATGAGGCCTCTACTTTTTTCATTTTCCTTTATTTTCGTTCAATTTCCTCCTCACATGCAACATGTGACCTTCCACCTTCCTTTTCTCCTATTTTCCATTATTTTGATAAATAAACTTCCAATTAACGCATCTTTCCTTTCCAAAGCCTTTTCCATTGCCTTTGCTAATTTCCCTTAGCCATAATAACTGAAATTAACACCCACTAGGATGTTTTTCCCAACCTTCAACTTGGAATATGTGTCCCATCAACGATGGTCTTATAATTTTACATGGATTTTTAAGTAGGGTTGTCATAGGAAAACACAATTCTACATTGTTTGGTGACATTGAGTTTTACATTGTTGCACACCCAACCAAGAGGATAGGGTTTTGGATGAGGTCTCATTTCCAAACCTAACTTCATAACAATTGATTCTAAGATCAAATTAACTTGAGAACCTAAATCAAATAGTGTATCTATTTTAGTGTGCCTAGATACAACTCTTATATGAAACAATTCACTACTTTTTTCTTTCATCATCATGAGCTTTACTTTCATAACTTGAACTAGCATGAAAGGAACCTTTACATTGTACTCCAATGGTTGTGATCTACATCTCATCACTGAAATTAGAACCAAGGTCTTGTTGCACTATAGCAAGCGTGTTTTGCTTCCCTTTTTCAACCAATATTTTTAGGCTTTAATTTTGAATGTAGCTTCCAATACTGCTCCTCATCATGCCCTTCTCTATTGCAATGAGTGAAAGAGGACTCCCCTTCTTTCCTTTTTATCATTTTCTTCTTTCCATTTCATTTTCCTTTGAACTTGTTTATTTGATGATTAGATGAAGGCTTCTTTAGATGATATTCTTATTCATGTTTTTCCCTACTTTCAAGATGAATTTCTTTCACACTAGCTTCATCTAGATTAGTGGGATCAAACAAAAAAAATGAATCATGAAGATAACTATGAAAAGTGCCAATGTATTTCATCAAAGTTTCTGTGAGTATAAAGGAATATTCAATGCAAATTCTTGCTTCCTAAAATCTTTTGTAAAACTTTGAACATTCTGACCTTTGCATTGTCTCAAGTTTTGTCATTTTATTATGGATTTTTGCATATAACCCAATGGGTAAAACTACCCTCTTAATGAGAAAACAAACTTAGGCCATGAAGAAAGGAGTTTACTATTATTATGACAACCTTTGTAAAGTTTTATCTCCACCATACTGTTAGAAATTAAATAATAGAGCAATGGAACACATAAAAAATGCGGAAACACAAACCCAGAAAATCATAAAATAAGAGAGACAAAAATATACATGGTTCACCCAATTTGGGCTATGTCCATAGAGAAACAACTATTAGTCCTTCCATTTATATTATCTAGCAAACTAAAGGGATATAACCTACAACAAATCCGTTGTAACTTCCTCTTCGCTCTCATACAATATCCTCTCTTTTTCTCCAACAGAATAATACACAGTCGCAATAAAATTCCATCATATAAACTAAGGGCTGCCTTCTAGGGAAAAAAACCCTAAATTAACATAACTTCTACCATCAAATATTTTGCCTAATGAATGACCCATATTGACTAGAAAATTACATTATTTTACAAGGAAATTTTGCTCTAATTTCTTCTTTAAAGGGTGCTGCCCCCTGGGGGGCTCCAAAACATGCTGCCACCCCTCCCTAGACCCCCTTGGTGGCACTAGTGGGAGGTAAATCCCCAACAAACCCACCCTTCAGGGACTAAGATCCAAACACATCTGAATCAAGTCCTCTGAATTAGGAAGATAATCAGGCTCCACACCCAACACATACAAGACTTGTGCCTCCCAACCAAAGAGATTTGAATTGAATCTTTGCTTCATCCTCTTCGATCTATCTAATCCAATTGTTTATTTTCTTTGCATTAGATTCTCCATTAAACATGGGAAAATCAAAATTTACTTCTAACTTTAAAAATGGATTTTTAGAAGCATTTTTCTTATGACTATTTGAATGATGGGAATGAGGGGAAGAGGATGAGCTTGAACTTGAAGATGAAGACTCATGAGGTTCTCCTCCACCTCCTTAGTGTACTGATGCGTTATCATCTACTAGATCTCCCTCTTTCTTACCCTCTTTTTCCATTCTCCTTTCATAATTTTCAAACAACTTTTCCACTTGATTCGTCATCTATTAGACATACTTGTGGAAAGGCTCCTCATTCTATGTACGCATGTCATTTCCCTCCATTTTCTTTCTCTGTATTGCATGTCCAATCTCAGGGTTAAAATACTTGAGTTTTCCTTTGCCCTATTTAAGTTTAGCCCTGGTAAAAATTCACATTCATGAAGACCACTCAGATACCAACATAATCCAAGATCTT
>APFE030007311.1:465871-484880 GCA_000404065.3 Pinus taeda | reverse complement strand
ATTTGCAACTAACTGTGGTTCCTTTATGAATTGCGGATTAACCACTTACAATTATTAATATGGGCTTTATTGACTCTTGACTATGACGTGGTCCCATTACATAGATAAGGGGGTTAGGGTGGGACCCTAACAGATAACCCTATGGAGATGTGATATGAAACCTCTTACATGAAAAAATTATCCATGGAAAACCTTGGTAGCATATGTAGAGGCTTCTCTCCACCAAATATCCTGATGAAGGTGCCACCAGGTGAGGTATACCAATCGGCAATGTTAAGAGATTCATGCATTTCTTTTTGGGACATGCAAGGTGCATCCTACTTAAAGATCTTCATGTAAACTGAGGTCATGAAATGGTCACATAGCCTCGCTATGACTCCTTGGTAGCTGCACTCAGAAAGAAACATGCAAATGTTCACAACATTCTCTGATGGTGTCCATGTGCAACCCATGCCAAGAAACTGATGTTGGGCACAGATTGCATCAAGAAGGTATGCAGACATATAGAATCTGGATTTTTCATCCTTAGGCAGATTCCGGGAATTAGTCAACATCTCCAACCAGCTGAATGGCCTTCCTTCATTTTCCAACTGATCCAACACAATAACCCAATTTTACAAAAAGGTCTTTGTGCTCTCTTGACTGTACAAGTGGCATGCAAAGATGATCAAGAATTGGTACGCCTTCTTGAGTCACTTAGTTTTGTAAACCTAATTGGGTGTTGACCTGAACTTCAATGGCTCTTTCATCCAACAGTTCATGATGTCTCTAGTTTTCACATTGCTGTTGTCGGTATAGAAGAGTGCATCCATGTGGTTCACCAGCTGAGGTAAGTGATACATCTGATGATATTTTTTCATGCTAAAGGTAACAAGTTGTGTTCCATTGGCACTGCTTAATGTCATCGTCTTGGGATCGATATGTGAGACAATTTAATGAATGATGTCAACACATGGGAAGGTGGGGTACCTGCATGCATCCAGGTACATTTGATGTACCTGGAGACAGTGAGGGCACTCATGGCATGCAAATGTTAGCTTGAAATTGAAAGAACTTCAAGAGAAGATCATGCAACAAACTGGGAAATTTCTGGGAACGATTGCACAATTCTGACTCTCAAAGGGGACTGACTATCAATTGGATGTGTGCATTGTGCAATCCAAGCTACCAGTGAGAGGTGATGATGACTAGAACTGCGGAATGTGCAGTCCAGAGTGGCTTATTGATGACTCAAACTGCACAATGCACAATTCAGTCTAGTTTTGATGTTGGTTGGAACTGCGTATTGTGTAACCCCAGTGGGAAAGAATATGGGACTGGATCTTGGAACTGCACAATGCATAGTTGGATCTAATCACTGACATCCTTTGTTCAAATTCTGGAGCCAAGGCAAAGCCTTGAGATCTAGAAATGATCAGTGCATGCCAGGAAGAGCTAGATCTGATCCAAGGAAGCCCATATATGCCCAAGGGAAACACGAAAACAAATATATCTGAATGCGTGAGTGATGGATGGTGTGTATATGAGTGAATGGTGATGAATTCAACCAAAAAAAATGCAAGAATCAATCAAACAGAATAACAATGAAGCTTGTGTTAAGAGTCGCCGCAATGGCGATTGTTAGTGGAAAAAATGGGTTATGCATGCAACACTTAGGAAAGGCAATGCAAAACTTAAAATAACACTTCTAAAAGCTAAAAAAAATTCAAAACACCAATGTTCATTCAATAAAACAGGTAAAACAACACTCTCACTAGCCAAGGAAACAAAAGCAATAGAAAAAGCAGCAAAAGACTAGAAAAGCAAGACTTACCCAAAAAATTTGCGCTCACTGTGCCGAAGGTTCCTAGATCTCCTCGGGAATGCCAGGGCTCCAAGATCAAATGTGAAAATGATATTTGGCGATTCCCATTAAATAGATTTGGTCAATATAGGGTTTATGACATGAAGGCCAAAATTCTAGGAAAAAGAGACACATGGTAGTAGTTTTTAAAAATAACTCAAGTGTAACTCCCACTGCTAAAAATAGATCCCTATTTTTTAGGGATGCTTTTTCACTCTTTTATTTTTTTTTTTGGGAAATGATACCATGCATGCATGGAGAAATTGTACAATTCTGTAGAGAACTGGGCAACTCATCAGAACATGCACCGAGTAGCTGCTGAGGGAATGCTTTTGCACAATTCCTAGGTTGAGTGGCTCTAGCTGCCTCTCATGCTCTGTGCAATTTCCCAATTAAAGACAAGCTACCAGCTGGGTCTGTGCAATTCTGAGACCAAATCCCACTACTGGGTTGAACTACACATTTCCTGAGAGCAAGGATGGTTTCCTTCTTGGATTGCGCAGATCACTAAGGTAGCGCTAGAACTGGATTACAAAGTGGGGAGGTCATATTCTAGTTAGACAACAAAGCAAGTAAGCAAACACAAGCTGAAAAGAAAAATATAAAAGTCAATGAAAACACAAGTACCTGGGCAGTGTATGAGAAGTTTCTACGAATTTAGTAAGGAGGCTCCTAAACCAGGCTTAGGAAAAATTTTGGAGGGTAGTTATAGCCACTACAACATTGGTGACACACTGGTATAACTCCAGCTCTCTGTATGGACCTTGTCTCATGTAAAGCGAGTCTAACTCCTCTGGAAGTATTATTCAATTTTTTGATCATCATGGCTTCTTCCCTGGCTTGAGTTAAATATATATTCCCTACCATTCTCTTGATTGGTCAACACACATACCAAGCTAAGTCAACTGAGTTGTTTCGATTGGGGATGAGGGGTATATCAATGCACAAGTAATATAGATTGTCAAAGTTTAAGTTTCATCTTTGGTGATGCTTCATTGCCAGCAGGCTTGGACAGTACCCTGGCAAAGTCACTTCAGGAACACAAGAATTTATCTACTGCTAGTAAGCCTAGACAATACCTCAGTGTAGTTACTTTCTTCACCTCTCTGCGTAGGGATCCTTTCTCTTCTTTCGCCTTTATTTTATTTTTTATTTTTCAAAGAACTTGCATAGGCACTTATTTATTTCATGAGGTGGAAGAGGGATCCCAACTTATTGAGAGAAAAAAGGTTGTCCCTTCAGGGAAGGATGTTATATATACCTCTGACATACTTGTTAAGGTTTTCCCCCTCACCTTACTCTACTTGACTTAGTTGAGAAGGGTTAGTCGAATATAGAAAATTGATTAGAGTATGTGGTACTAGTTAAAAGTGCAAGCGCTATGTTTTCACCAAGACTCACTCTGAAGGAACGTAATTTCCATGAGGGCATCATCGACTAAAAGAATGCAAGATCTTCATAAGGAGAGCGAATAAATAGATAACCAAATGTTGATATTTGTACAAGTCCTCTTGTATTTCACCTTGCTTGTCTTAAGAAGCCAAACATTGTTTCATTGGAAGCTAATCCTATGGGTGCATAAACAAACAAATAAGGAAAGCAGTAACATGAAACCAAAACAAGTAATTGAAAGCAAAATAAGAAAGAAAACACTAATCCTACTCCTAAGCTAAATAGTGCATGGGCCTTCTCACGTGAAGTGATATTTCTAATGTAGGCATCGATGCATTTTTTAGCCCATGTAATTGAAGGAATGGTTGGCAAGAAAGATATTCAGGTAAACTAGCAAGTAATAAAGATAAAAAATGAAAACCGACACGATCGAAATTTGAATGCGTCCACAGAAAAGAAAAGAATAAAATCACATGACGGACACTCTATATACATACCCTTGTGTTGTATCACGCTACGCGTATATTGAAAACATTTACATTCTTTTGATCTTGACAAATAAGAAAACATGCAGAAAGAAGAAAACTTTTGTTTCACAACATGACTTGCTACGTATGACTCCTCCAATGCATGAGCGATAGGATCATGACATTCTAGAAAAGGATATGAAATCTGTAGATCATATTGATTTTCAATGTGAACAAGAGAGTGATGAGGAGCCTAGGGTGATTCAACGGTTTTCTGATCAGAAGTTGAAGTGACCTTAGGGAAGTGAGAACTTGACATAACCATCAGCTCGGGTTGAAGTGCCTCGATAGCTTGAGGAGTTTCCACTTCATCATAATATGGATCATCAAAGACTAGTGGCTTAGAAAAATCAATAGTAAACGAATCATAATCATGATCAAATGAATGAGTAAAGAGATCACGACAACTACAATCATAAAATTCGAGATGTGCATTGGCATCCTCGTGATATAACAAATCATAGATATGGGTTGATGAGAAATAGAAATTTTCACCCTCTGAATTTCCAGAAATGAAAGATGAAAGATTGGGTGGATTTGGAAATAAATATTTGTCCTCTCCACAATCAAATGATAAACTGACATCTTGTGTGTTTTGTGAATGATCGCAAGTAGAAAAATATGGTTATGAATTTTCACAAGAAAAAATAGGGATAACAGGATCATAGAAGATGTCAGGATAGAGCAGATGAGGTGCGGACGAAAGGAGGTCATCCTTCACCATAAGTTCTTCTTCAGTCTTCCACACATACTCATAAAAAATGACCGTGTAGGTTGGCTTCTCAACACCAACTCTATCAACAACTTGATCCTCGAGAACAACAGATGTGGATTCCGAAACGGATGGACACAACACAGTAAAATCTGGAGGATCATAGGAACCCGAGGAAGGCGGTTGAGAGAACGAGATTATGTGACAACCATCAAGGCTTCAGTCCAAATTTACATAGATATCAAGAGAAGGTGGGGTGGGAGGAGGTAAAAGTTCAACAAATTGGTTCGCAACTTCTCCCACCTCGTCCTATGGAGCTAGAGTTGTTTGATGAGAAGAGGACGGGGGGTCACCTGTGACAGCGTCATTTTCCATCTTAGATTTGGAATCTCTAACACCGAGGTATGTTGGGAGGGGTTTGAATGATTCTAACTCAAGTGGATTTTCATATACATGAAGAAGATATTGAAATATTTCTTTGAGGAATTTCCAATCAACTTCATCTTTTGGGATTTGAAAAGTAATATTACAGAAGCAATCCTAAAATTGTGCAATAGACTCATTAGGTGCTTTTCGTAATTCCAGAATTTTTTTATTAATAGCTTTAGAGTCATAACCAAAGAAATCATTACCTAACTCTTTAATCATGTGATTAGAAGAGTGAATAGAGTTTGCGGGCAATGTGAGACATCATTGTTGAACACACTGTCTAAACATGTGAGCAAATAGCCCATAGGAAATGTCATCCAAGGGGACTTCATTCCTCTCACAGAAGCCTAAGAACGTAACTCCATGTAACAGGTATATTATGCCTTCACTGTTAGATCCCTATACTACTAGTGTAACCCCTTATTGTTATTAGTACAACCCCCTTATTATATTGTTGTGCCCATGTAGTCCCCATATTATTATTATTGTGCCCCATAGAAGCGCACTCTTGTTATTATTGTGCCCTTACGTTATTATTGTTATGTCGGCTCTGATTATATTATGACCCCTTAAACTCCTATATATAGAAAGGAGGTCTTGTAATTTTTATCATCCAAGAATTGTTCATTTGTGTAATGTAAAGGAGGTTGAACCCCCAAAGAGGCTGAATTCTAAGGTGTTAATCTTTCTTTTCTATCTCTTTGTTAGCTAGTTTCATAACATTTGGTATCAAAGCTTTGGATTCTAGGATTTCGCTACTCCAAACAGGCCATCTTGGAATTTTCGGTATAACTTTTTCGCTACGAATTTTCAGAAGCTAAAAACAAAACCCATTTGAGAATAAATCGTTCTAAACCTTAGGGTTTTTTGCAAGCTCCATAATTTCATCTCAAACAGGTCATCGTGAAATTTTCACTATGATTTTTTTCTACTAAGGTTAGGCTCTAAAATTAAAAACCATTTGAGTCGAAATCTTGGTGAAGCTTGGGCCCAAATTTCATACCTTGTGTCACTATATTTTCGGAGATATAATCTGAGGAAGTTACAGTTTTTGCAGAATCCCGAATTACAATCTAAAAATGACCTGGGGAACATCATCATAACTATCTCTCTGAGCATCAGATTGAAATTTTGCAAGAGGTTATAGAAAGAGGGTGGACTATAGTTTTTATGTATCTTTTTCATATCCGAAAGTTGAAACATTGACACGTGGCATTTCATACAAGTTAGCTCTTCTAAAAAGGTATATAATCAGGTCATCTTGGGAGATTTTGCATAACTCTTTCTTGGAGAATCCAATTTCAATCATACTGGTGGCATTAGAAAGAGGACGCAGAGGTCTACTGTAGGTCGCAATTTAAGAAGTGGAAGATTTGAAATTATAGAGTTACAGTCGTTTCAAGATCGAGCTCCTAAAATCAAGAAAAGGCGATATGAGGAAGTTTGATGGCAAGGATCCAATAAATTGGATACTACAGATGGAGAAATATTTTGATCTACATGAGGTGCAACTGTTACAAAAGCTACGTATGTATTGCGTCTTTATATTTAGAACCGAATCAATTTTTACGTATAAAGGGCTTTGTTCTCGTAAACCACTTGTTACGTGGTCAATTTTCACGGAGGAAACGATAGCACATTATGAGGATACAAAGAGCAACACCTTCTTTAGCCAATTGATAAATCTCAAACAAAAGTGTTCAATGGAATAGCACATTGAGGACTTTCAAAAATTGAATATAAGGGAAAATGATATTCCAGAGAAACAGAGGATTTATGTCTCCATAGGGACTTTAAAGGATAACATTCAACATGAGGTTTTTCTTTGGGAATCTGATTCATTGGAGAAGGCATTCAAGTTGGCAAGAAAATTGGAAAGAACAATTATGGCAACAAGGAAGTCTACCCCTCACAACTATAAATATGGAAGTGTTGCTTCTCCTAGCCTTCCACAATCTACAAGGTTGACACCACAACAATTGGAAGAAAAAAGAGTAAAAGGGCTTTGTTACAATTGTGATAACAAATACATTAAAGGTCATAAGTGTGCGGAGAAGAAATTATTTTACATTGATTGTGAAGAGGAAGAAGAAAATGATCAAGAAATGTCAAAAGAAGAGGATGTACACCAGGAACCAACCCCGGAGAAAGAATAAATGAATCCAACCATATTGGCAATAATTACCACTCCTCAAACTCTCAAGATAGAAGGACATATCAAGAAGAAAAATGTTCAAGAAGTGAAAGATCGCATTGAGAAAGAAGAAATGAATCTGACCATATCTTGTAATGCATTGGCCAGAATTACCACTCCTCAAACTATCAATATAGAAGGACATATCAAGAAGAAAAGTGTTCAAGAAGTGAAAGATCACATTGAGCATCAAGAAATGAATCCGACCATATCTTGTAATGCATTGGAATAAATTACCACTCTTCAAACTCTCAAGATAGAAGGACATATCAAGAACAAAAAGATTCAAGCAGTGAAATAACACATCAAGCATCAACAACAAGTTCTCCAAATTTTAAAGGATAATGCCACTTTGGTGTAGAATCGAATGAAACAATAGGTATATCAACATCACAATGAAAGAAGTTTTGATGTAGGCGATTGGGTATTTTTACAGCTACATCTCAAGTAAGCTATTTATGAGAAGGAAATGTTGGCAATACTACATGCACTTAAGAAATGGCAACCTTACCTAATGGGAAGAGACTTCAAGGTAAAAATGGATCATGATAGTCTTCAATACTTTTTAGAACAAAGACTATCTTTAGAAGAGCAGAAAAAATGGGTCACAAATATGTTAGGTTATGACTTTGAAATCATATACAAAAAAGGGAAGCAAAATGTTGTTGCAGATGCACTCTCAAGAAAGGATGAGGATGTGGAAGCATTTTTTGTGCTATTTCTATTATCCAACCGGATTGGATAAAGAAAGCAAGGGATGAATGAAAGAAGGACGAAGAAGTGTGGCCACTCATTCAAAAGTTGCAGAAGATCTTAGTTCAAACAATATTACCAGAACTTAACGAGGAAGGAAAAATCATATTGGAACCTGGAGCAATCACAGAAAAAAGAACCCGACAGCTATGAAATCGATCAATTTCAGAGTATCTCATCAAGTGGAATAACTTACCCACTGAAGGTTCCACATGGGAGGACAAGAATTTTATACCAAAGCATCGATAACTACTCAAGTGTTGAGGACAACACTTTTTTAAGGAGAGGGGCATGTTAGGTCCCTATACTACTAGTGTAACCCCTTATTGTTATTAGTACAACCCCCTTATTATATTGTTGTGCCCATGTAGTCCCCATATTGTCATTATTGTGCCCCATAAAAGCCCATTATTGTTATTATTGTGCCCTTACATTATTATTGTTATGTCAGCTCTGATTATATTATGACCCCTTATACTCCAATATATAAAAAGGAGGTCTTGTCATTTGTATCATCCAAGAATTGTTCATTTGTGTAATGTAAAGGAGGTTTCCCCCTTGAAGAGGCTGAATTCTAAGGCATTCATCTTTCTTTTCTATCTCTTTGTTAGCTATTTTCATAACATTCACTATTGTATGACTTGTGACAAGTCATCGATGACATCCTCCGACACTTTGAAATCATGTGCATGAGAAAAACATGTCGAAGTTGATATTCTAATGTAAGTCATGAATGATGTGCATAGATTCAAAACAGAGTTTGAGGGCTCATCTTATCATCTAGCCCTCCTTCTAGTGCCATAAATGTTGACATTGTTGGACCCACCAACATTTCAAGGGGATCTCCTCAGTAATAGGTCCCAACTAGACCTCAAACCAATTAGAGTAGGAGTCCCAATAGTGGGTAGTAAAGTAGTGCCTTGACCGTGCTAGCACGCAAAGGTAAGTATGGTAACTTTGTCAAAATAAAGTGTATGACCTTGTAGCGATTCAAGTGAGATGCATGGGGGTTCAAACACACAAAGGGGAAAAGGAATTATGTCCCTTAGAAGATTGTAATAGTACGCACCCTAAAAGGAACACACGAATAGAATGACATCACAAGATAGAAGTGGAATAGTCCACAATCCAAAGTGACAGGTTAACCCATCAACATGCATTCAAAAATATTCATACAATTGCATACAAAATAGTTCATACACAAATGTGTAATTTAAACAACATATATTTCTAAGTCAACCAGAATAGTCCAACTACAATAAAAACATATGCATGAAAATGTGTTGGCTTAGTTATATTATTAAGTGAAAGTTCCACCCATACATACACCATTCACAACCACTAACCCCAATAGTGGAACATTACAGTCAACACCGCCTACTCCTCCAAAGTGGTGTACCCGTTCTACGTTATGGAGAAGCCAAGGCTCATCACAATACTCTCAGAGCCTTCTCTAAGCAATGCCTGGCCAAAATCTTGGCTCCCAA
Organism: Pinus taeda; assembly: GCA_000404065.3. Taxonomy (NCBI): domain Eukaryota; kingdom Viridiplantae; phylum Streptophyta; class Pinopsida; order Pinales; family Pinaceae; genus Pinus; species Pinus taeda. The sequence continues at coordinate 475,543 of APFE030007311.1, read as the reverse complement.
AAGCATCTACTATGATTTATGACATTCTATATATAACAAAGGGTGGGGTGACCCTTTAGATTCCCCTTTGACTCTTTGACTACCCTCATGACTCTTCACCTCTTTTATAAATAACTCTTTACATTACATAGTGACTATTCACATTCCACTAATGACACTTGGAATTTCACTTACAATATATTTATAAATAATAATACAATTTCCACATATACCCATGTAGGACAAAATAGGCTTGATTTAGCTTAACAAGACAAATACCGTCACTCGGAAGCTTGGGGAAAGACCAACTTGGAAACATCCCCTCAGTGGTCTTCGGTGATGAACTAATACCAAGCTTGGTACTTCCCTATTGTGTTCCTGTTGGGCATGGAATCCCCCCACAGCAAGTTTTGGGGCTCAAAGCCCAAGTTTTGGTCAAAGGTTTTGTAAGACTCCACGAATTGTGGGCACGAAGTGCGAAGTAGAGGTTAAGTCATAGGGTTGTCCGCCCTAAAGTAATTTAATGTAATGTAAAGTCATTTCAGCCTACCCATGGTCTGCGGACCATGGGATTGTATAAATAGAGTGAGGCTCTAAGTTGTAAAGATGGTGGATGATAGAGTAAGTAGCAAAGGAATGGGTCGAGCTTAGAGTTGGATTCTACGTGTAATGGTCGTAGTAGTAAGAAGAGGTTGTGTGAACCATGGGATTGTATAAATAGACCGATGCTCTAAGTTGTAAATATGGTGGATGATAGAGTAAGTAGTGAAGGAATTGGTCGAGCTTAGAGTAGGATTCTACGTGTATTGGGTCATAGTAGTAACAAGAGGCTCTGCAGCTGAGTGGACAAAGGCCTAGTAGAGTCTGCAGCTGAGTGCATGAACCCCTGCAGCTGAGTGGTTAGAGGCCTAGTAGAGTCTGCAGCTGAGTGCATGGACCCCTGCAGCTGAGTGCGTAGGGTGGTGTCGAATTTGTAAGCAAGATTGAAGAGTAATAAAAGAGAATTTGATTCATATTTCTGTGTATTTGTTGTGCATTATATTCTTTATGGTTGTATTTGTATATGTATCAAGCGCACTGATATGATTACTGAATATGCTATAATAACCATAACTCTTACACACACAAGTTAAGTAATCGGTTAAGTAGCAAGAGACTTGGGTATTATACGAGTCACGCCCTAAGTAGGGCTACATGGAAGCTGCACCGCAGGTTATGAAGGGATCGAAAGTACGCGTAGCGACAGGTCAGACCGCGGACCTCCCGAAGCCCATCAGACATCCCAAGGGTACTAAAACCTAGTTCTAGCACCCTCCCATACTACTTCGGGTGAGACCTCAATCTGTGCTTTGCAGACTGTTGCCGAAAGGGCTAGTAGTATTGGGATTTTCTTGGCTAAATCACCTTTGAACCTAGATCAGACCCATACAAGCCAACAAATGGTTTTGTTGCCAGGACCAGGATCTACATAAAGGATGTCTGGTGTTGTGCCACTGGAATCCTACAAAGAAAGAAATTGAAGAGTGGTTGGACAAGAATATTCACAAGTTTGCAGCACAGGAAAATAGAAATACGTGAGTATCCAAGGAACAATGGTTGGATCGCTACTTGTACACTGAAATCCACGAAATTTTCTGTGCATCTTTTATGTTTGAGCTGTATGAGTGGATCACAAAGCTAGCAGACAGCCAAGGAAGGTGTAGGCTCGACAAACCAATAGTGTGGACTCCAAAACTAGTGTGTAGACTAGAAGCCTCAGAAGATAACATAGTGCAAGTTATGGACCACTGGCTCGACCAAATAATAGGAGGATTTATTACTGAGTTCGCGGTATACATGATCATCAACTATAGTGAGGTAGAGAGATGTTTTCTTAAGGGACTGCAAGGTAAGTATATTAAAACTTTGAACACTTGGATTAAGATGATGTTGTGTGAAAAGCAGGTTATGCGAATAAATTAATGTTTAGGACTACGCGAACTGGAAAGATCTACAGAAGCAGAAGTAGCGAGGAGTTGGAAAACAATCTCTTAATTTCACCCTCGCAGGAAAGCGAGGAGGAGCTCGCGAAAGTCTCTCTAAGAAGCATGGTCAGTTTGATAAGATAGAGAATTCCATGTTTACACCCCCCCCTCCAACCCACATTTCCACCCGTTTCATCCTCCTCACCTCCATCTCCACCCACTCCACCTCTACCACCACCACAGCTTAGTATGGCAAGTGCAATCAAACTGTCGGTGTTCAGAGGAGTAGGAAATGAGGATCCGGACCAATTCTAGTTTGTGGTAAGAGCAGTATGGGAAGCAAAGGGTGTCGTGGATGATAATATTAAAAAGGCTACACTGGTGAGTGCACTGTAGGATCGTGCATTAACGTGGTATATCAAGCATTCTAATGACCACCCGAACACAGGAATTGCAGAGATCCAGATCGCGTTGAACAGGAAATTTAGCAAGCCAAAATCAGAGACACAATCAATCATTGGGTTTAAGGAGATCATGATGCTCCTGGGCGAGACCCCCTAGGATCTGGACCAAAGGCTGAAGAGTACAATCCACGAAGCCAATATGATGTTAACAGATGCATAGCATCACGCATGGTTTGTGGCCTCATTTATGCCACACTTAAGGACGACATTGTCACTGCAAAAACTTTCCACCCAGGCCGAAGTGTTGGAGATGGAAATGAAGTTGTATGGGACCCCTATACAAGACCCTGGGTTGGGAGTCCAACAAATCCATGCGCAACTGCAGAATTTGTGTCTGGAGATGCAAAGTTTGAAATAGGACAGGACAGCTCGGCCAGAGGTGCGCGAGGAAGTATGGTGCATAAAATGCAAAGGCCAAGGGCATGACAAGGACCATTGTCCAGTATTCGTGAACTACTTGGTAGCGGGAGGGACCATTCCATTAAGACCGAAGGTGTAGGCGGGGCCAAGCACGGTGTCTGCATTATGATGCATGATCTACCAGATAGGAGGAAAACATGCCATGGATAATTGTCATCTGTTGCCGAAGTATATGTAGATGTCCCAACAATTGTTTCATAATTTTTGTAGGTCCGTAGGCCATGACGAACGCACCTGCTGAAGCTATGAACTAATGATGGATCGGACTCCTACCTACAAGGTGCAGACCGAAACTTGAGCCCTTGACCCAAATGCAGGGATGGCGTGCACTGGGTTTTAGGGGCGTGGTCGAGGTCGAGGTGGAATGGGACCAAGAAGGGGTTGCGGACAAATAATTTGTTACAATTACGAAGGGCCAAGTCATTATGCTCGCGATTGTACGAACTCGACTAGGATATCATGCTGGTACTGTAATCAGTTTGATCATGAGGTAGAAGATTTCCCTTCGCTGATAGCGAAGATGCATGAAAAGGGGGTACTCCAACCCCCTCTGACCCAGAATTTACAAATGATGAGGTCTGAACCGCACGAAGAAGACCCAAATGTAAACATGATGCTCATGAGTGGTATGACCACAAGAGATGATAAAGGGAAGCAACCAGAAGATAGTGAATGGGTTCACAAGGCTCCTACAACCTGAGTTTGACTTAGAAAGCGCGAAGAGTCATTCATGGAAGCTAAGAAGAGCTTCACGAAGGCCTCCACTTCAAGTAGTAAGGATCAACTAGAACTAGGGATGGATCCTTCAATGCTCACTACCTTTCTAGAGACATGCATGAAATTGTTGAGACATGCATGAAATTGTTGCGCGACAACAAGGCAGTAAAAGGGCTACAGGAACTTATCACTAGATGCACAAGGTCAGGAGAACTGCGCGTCATCCGAAAACTTGCAAAGCATGCATTGCGCATAGTAAGGGAGATGAGGTTGACTATGTAAATAGGCGAGTATGAAATGGATCAGGTAATCCTGGATCTGGGTTAGAACATGAATGTACTACCAAAGAAAACATGGGAATGCATGGGCAAACCTGCGTTACAATGGTCCCTAATTTATTTACGAATGGAAAACCAATAGAAGATTTTTCCCATGGGAATATTGCAAGGGGTGACAGTCGATATTGAAGGCACGAGTGCACAAGCGATTTTGAAGTGATAGAGATTGTCGATGATAGAAATCCCTATCCTGCACTACTCAGAAAAGACTGGGCTACCAATATGAACAGGGTCATAAATTTTAAGAAGCACAAAATGATCTTTAAGAAAAAGTCCTTACACGTAGTAGTACCACTAGATCCAGCCGAAGGAGTGTGATATACTGAACCGGTGCGCGACGATGATAGTGATGACAATCTCAACTTTATTTATAAGATTACTACACAAGGAGAGGATTGGGTGAATCCAACTACATATGGAAGGATTTCATGGGAGCACGGAAGCTCCTATACTTTTGATTCAGATGAATAGATAGAGCGATGGCAGAATCCGTTGCACGAAGTAACAACACTGAACAACAACATGATGATCAAGTCATTGCATTGCATAACAACAGAGGCAAGGGAGTTGCCAACATATGATGGTTTGTTAGCAGTGGATAAATTTCTGAGAAAAATTGAAATTACAATACCAAAACAACAGCGGTTCGATGCGCTAAAGTGGGCGCTGCGCGCAACACCCGCACGATGTTGGGGTACGCATCAGAGAAATTTTGGAGAGACTGACACAGATGCAAAAGGATGATGTGCCTGCGTTTGGAAAACCCCAACTTCAAACGAAAGCCAATTAGCTGGGGCAGAACAACTTACGTGCCCACCATTCCCAATGGGTGCAGACATATGTTGTACAGTCTGCACAAGTGCACACCACCCCCAGCCTAGAGAATTAGAACAAACCACAACAACAGGAAAGGCGACACGCATTACCAATTCTCCATAATGACGCATTCCATAGGGTGCACAGAGTACTGAACTAGGTTCACCAAGCAAGACAAACTGATTGGGACCTGTGCATTCCAACGATTTGATGGACCTATAGGATCATGTGCAGAAACCTGAGCGAGGAGATGATTCCAAAGGTGCGAAATAGAGTAGAAACTGAAATTTTTGAAGGGAGTATCAAAAGGAATCCACACATAATAGTTCCTACAGTTATGACAGCACGCGAAGACTAGGATGAAGGAATCACACAGTTATGCGAGGTCAACCATATAAGGATTCGGAAATCCATTCGATGAGGGAACCTTAGACTTCGCGGACTCGAAGAAGATCATGTACGATTGAGGAAGAAAAGCATGTTGAAGGACGCTAAGATCAAAAGACTTGAAAACGAGGTCATACAAGCATGTCTCGTCGATAAACCAAGGATGACAAGGAAAGATACAGAGGGTCATACCACTATATTACAAGATTGTCACCAATAATTTATGATTCTGTTATCATGGCTGAGACTGCACCTTACCAAACGCAGTAACAAGGGGAGTGCACCACATAAGATAAAACACATGACCCCTATTTTTGCGAGGGAAATTGAGGAGTTTCCATGAACTATACTTGAAGGCCAATTGAAGTCTCACACAGATGGTGTGACCACCTGTCTAGCCGTAGGGAGCACAGTCTTAGCACTCCAGACAGTTGAAAGAGAGCGCAGGACTCTAAAAGAGTATGTTTGGGAACTACGCGGTGAAGGAGGTGTGCGCAGAATTAGCATGGTACAAGGTTCCCACCCACACACGGGGGGTTGCACTATCGCGCGGGTAAACTGGGAAGTAACCGTTGGCATCAATGTTCATGACGAGATGTCCAATTTAAGGCAAAAGGGAGCAGGCGGTGGGCAATTAAGACATGAATTAAGAGCTAGATTTAGGATGATCTGCCGCCAAGAATACATTAATGACTCAAAAGTGGGGGGAATGGTCAAATTCAAATTCAAAAGACGTTATAAAACTCCCAAGGCTAGCCACGAGGCAAAACTTGTTCATTTGAGATTTGAGCTATTACGAAGAGCACAGAGTGTTGAATGCCAAGCAATATTTGAGCCCCTAAGTTCGCAAACAACCACGGACAGTTCGAATAATATGACAACTACTAGGAGAGGTATGGGTTTTGTAGAAAGTATCGTCGAGGAAGCCACGCAGAGCCCCATGGTATAGGTGGGGGACATGCCAGAAATCCCGAAATCACCTCGGATACCGAGGCCCAAGAAGGATAAACAGGCAGTGGGACCAGTCCGCATGTCCCCGTGAAATCCACAGTTTGGTAAAATTTCCATGGAAAAAAGGGAAAGGTTGTCAATATTGAGACACATGATGAGAAATAGATGAGAGAGAAGAAGAGAGTACCAACCTCAGTCTTTCTCTTGGCTCCTTGCTTGTTTCCTCTCCCCTTTGACAGATCTTTGCCACTCTTTCCTCACTTGTCCCCCTTCAAAGAACACATGTAGAGTCAAAGCAGCATAATACCATCAAAGCATAGAGATCTATGATCATAAATAATATAGGATTAGATATATATTGTTGGTTTTCAAGCCTCTGTGGAAGTTTTTTGTAGCTTCATGTTCCGGATTATCCACAGTTTCCAGTTTAGTCTGTCGACGTTTCGAACCCCAACGGGGGTCCATCATCAGGACGCTTCTGAAGGATAGAAATGAGATGAACGCAAGAAGATGAGAGAGAGAGCACTTGGGAACCTGAATATAAATACACAAAGGAACCCTAAAATGACAGCCGACATTACTTTTTATTAATAATATTAATTTGTTTATAGTTGTAATTATTATTAATGAATTATTTAATATTCATTTTAATTTTATTATTTAGATTAATTAATCAATTATAATTAATATAATTAATTGCTATAATTGATAAAAAAAATTATTTAAATTGTTAAAATTAATTAAAATTCACTAATTACTTAATTTAAAGGGGATATTTAAAACCCTTATCATTTATTATTAATTGATATTTTTATTTGAATTGAGATATTATTATTTATATTAGATTAATCAGATTAATCTTGCTAATTCATATAACATTCACCTTATAAGAACACTATTTATTAAACCTAATTCCTTTATTCTTATTTTAATCAGATTTTATTTTTATTCTATAATAATTAAGTTTAATATTATATTAACTACTTATATTACATTCATTATATTAATTTTAAAAACCCTAATTCACTATATTACTAACCCTATGATGTTTTATATTATTTTAATTAATTTCAAGAAATTTATTATTAATTGTCTAAAATTTTTTAGCTTATTTATTAATAAAAATCTCAATTATAATAATAATATTAGCTAAAATTAATTACTTAATTAGATTATTTATAATAGATTAATAAAATAAATTAAGTTAATTCATTCTTACTTTTCTTATTAACACTCAATTAATTTTTAATAATCATAATTGTTTAATTTATTTTAATTCATATTATATAATCATTAAATTGAGCCTCTTAATATTATATTAATTAATACTATTACTTTTTATTAAATTAATTTTAAAAACTTAACCCCTATTTTATTTTAATTAATTTAAAAACCTAACCCCTAATTTATTTTAATATCTAAGATAGCCCATAATTTAATTTAATTTAATTTAATTAAGCCTTAATTCAATTCAATTTAATTAATCTAATTAATTAAATTGAATTAAATTAATATAATTAATTAAATTAAATTTATTTTAAAAATGGGGAAGATTAATTAATTATTAAATTATTATACCTTCTAACCGGAGGGTCTATTGATCTTGAGCTTCCAAGGGTTTCGAAGGGGTAATTCATCTGATCAGGGGGAACCAGTTCCCACTGATTTCGCTTCCATTGTCTCTGTTGAGGTTCTGCGGGAATTTCATAATTTCAATGGCCTCTCTGATTTTCCTTTTGTGACAATTGTCCTCCCTTGCAATTACATTGGCGTCTTCCAAACACATGTGATGTTTGGTCTTGGATGAGTGTTCCGCAAGAGCCGACGTACGAGATCTATCATTCTTAATGTCAGCTGCGTGCTCTTTAAGCCTTGTTTTCAGAGATCGACCTGTTTCCCCAATATAACTCTTCCCACACGAGCAGTCAATCTTGTACACTCCCTTGAGTTGCTGCCGATCGATGTTGTCCTTAACTGACCTCATCATCTGCCTTATGGTCCCACATGTTGTAAATTGAGTATCTATGTTTTTCTTTTTTAATATTTTCGCAATCTTGTCGGTAACCCCCTGGATGTAAGGAAGGTAAACCCTCCCCTGATTTTCTTTGTCCTCAGGGTTTCGCTTAGAGAGGGCCCTGTCTTGAGCCCTTTTTATAGCCTTCTTGATACTCCATTCTTTGTACCCAATGCTTTTGAAGACAGAGGTTAAGTGTTCAATCTCCTCCTTTAGGTGATCTGGGTCAGAAATCCTGAAAGCTCTGACAGCAAGGGTGTTTAAAACGCCAGATTTTTGGGATGGATGATGGTAAGAGTCAGCATGAAGATAGCTATCCGTGTGAGTTTTCTTTCTATAGACTTGGTGTCCCAAAGTTCCATCTTCCTTTCTACCGATCAGGACATCTAGAAAGGGGATCTTACTATTCTCTTCAAGCTCCATAGTAAATTTGATTTTAGAGGATAAGGAGTTTAGATGATTGAAGAATTTCTCAAGCTCTGCTTTACCATGAGTCCAATTCAGGTTGGTGTCATCAACGAATCTTTTCCACCATGCTGGTTTTAAGTGGAATGAGTCAAGGGCTTTTTTCTCAAAGTGCTCCATGTACAGGTTAGCGACAATAGGTGAGAGCGGGGAACCCATGGCAACTCCTGAAATTTGCTCATAATAGTGATCTTGAAAACTGAAGAAGGTGGATCGTAAACAGATTTCCGCAAGTTTTGCTGTTTGAGGATCGGTGGCCATCTTTATAACATGTATAGCTTCATCAAGGGGAATCTTTGTAAACAATGATACGACATCAAAGCTTACTAGAATATCATCTTTATCCACCTTTTTATCCTTAATAAATTTAACAAAATCTGTTGAGTCTTTTATGAAGGAGTCTGTGTTACCAACCAGAGGTTTTAGGATTTTGGCTACATATTTAGCTAATTCAGGATATATATTAACCATACAAATGCATATATCAATTCAAGATTCAAATATATACAAGAATATGGAGGAAAACTCAAAAAGCTTTATTTATGGAAGTAGTAGAAGAGAGGATTACAACCCATTGGTCTGACCTAGCACCATCCTCCCAGTATGAAATCCCTCTTCATCTCATGAAAAGCTAGATCACCCAACACTATGATGTTCCACAGAGAAACCAACAGCACTTCCTTACAAGATACAAAATTCCAGCCTTTGGATCTCTAGGATGAGGGATCCATATATAGATGTTTGTAGTTGGGTCAGTCAGCTTCTGGGTTTTTTATTAGTGTCATTTCTCTGATAGTTCTCAATTCCACTTGGAGTTTTCATGATCTCTTACTCATCCTTGGGCAAATTCAGAGAGGCAAGTATCACAGGAGAAGTTTCTGGAAGATTCCATGATCATCCACCTTGCAAACTGCCTCTGCCATTTTTCTACTCTCGCCTATCACACCCTATAGAAGGGCTTTTTAGTATGCATCGCACCCCCTGTGTGCATTAGGTGGGATGCATCGCACCTTGACCATGGAGCAGGTGAGATGGTCCAATTTTGACCAATTCTGAGCAGTTTTTCATGGAGAACTTCTGGGATATGATGTAATCAATTGACCTTGTTCCTTTAGGGTATGAAACAACACTTTTAGGGGCTTAGAAGCCTTTGGTTT
>APFE030007311.1:345542-431108 GCA_000404065.3 Pinus taeda | reverse complement strand
ATGGTATTCATTCACCCATGGAATTGACCCGTGGTATTGTAACTGAAAAATACTATAAGTAACAAGTCACATTTTGTAAAAGGACAGATTGTCTGCCACAATGTAGCCTTTACAGTTCAGGGGCATGTAGCCGCCACATCTCTTCTCAGAGATAAGCTACCATTGCCCTAGCTGGTTTATTTCCATTACTGTTTGTAAGCTTTACAGTTATTATCGGTTGTAATAAAAAGTTTCTTTGTGGTTTTGTTTATTGGGCATTCTCCTATTTTTCTTCTGGCAATGCAAGTTTTCAGATCTTGGGGGTCTCTCCTCCCAAGATCCATTTCAATCTTTTAGATATTGGGGGCCTCCTCCCAAGATCTGAATCAATAACACTGTTGGATGTCAGTGTTCATCTTTTACTAGCTAACACTCTAAACATCTCGCTACAAAGTTTACAATGTCCTTATTCATCCCCTTCCAAAAGAAAAGTAGTTTTAGGTCAAAAATCATTTTCTTAACACTGAGGTGTGCCATGCATATGGATCGATACGCTTCACTCAAGATTAATTAGCGAATATCCTCATTCGATGGCACATATATCCTCCCATGGAAGCATATAAGTCCATCACCATCTAGGGACTATCCTTCATAATTTAGGACCATAACTTCATCCTCTCTCAAACTCTTGCTAACCTCCCTGTACAAGGTGTCATCAACAAGTAAATTAAGCAACTTATCCCTTAGGTTTGTCTTTAAGGGAATCACCAAAACTATTTGAGGTATCCTACTTAAAGCATCTGCCACCCTATTTATTGTTCCTTTTATGTAAGTAGTACCAAAATATTATTCACTTATTAACTCTTACCACCTTCTATGTGTGGAATTTAAATGGCCTTGTGTGAATAATTTTTGTATCCCACAATGATCAGTCTTTAGTTCAAACTTCCTTCTTAGTAGGTAGTGTCTCCAAATATTTAGGGTGTAAACAAAAACTTCCATTTCTAAATCATGCATTGTGTAGTTCTTCACATCAGTTCAAAGTTTTCTTGACACATACAGTATTACTCTTCCTTATTGTATCAATATGCTACCTAATCCTTCCTTGGAAGCATCAATGCAAACCAAAAAATCTTGCACCATATCTGGTACTTTCAGAATTGGTGCCATTGTTAATAATACTTTCAAACTTTGGAATGCATCTTCACATTTTTCAATCTAAATGAACTTTTTGTTCTTTCTTTAGAGTTCACTAATGGGGTTTCCTATCTTTTAAAACCATTCGAAAAATCTACGATAATATCCACCATGCCCATGAAACTACGTATTTCATGAACATTGGTTGGTGCCAGTCACTCAATGATGACCTCAATCTTGTTTGGCTCTACCACAATACCCTCCCTAGAGATAATGTTCCCTAAATAGTGGATTGTGGATTGGTAAAAGGAACACTTTGACATCTTCCCATACAGTTGTTTCTCTCTAAGACATTATAAAACTAGCCTCAAGTGCTCATCATGCTCCTCTTGGGTCTTTGAGTAGATCAAAATCTCATCAATAAAGACTTGTACAAACTTGTCTAGGTATTCCCAAAATAGTCCATTCATCAAACTCATGAAAACACCTAGGAAATTTTTCAAACCAAATGGTAATACTACAAATTCATAATGCCCAAATCAAGTCTTAAAGGTTTTCCTTGGGATATCTTCCTCTTTGATTCTCAATTGATGATATCGTGATCTTACGTCTATCTTTGAAAACATGGTTGCTCCCCTCGTTTGGTCGAAAAATTCATTTGTGCTTAGAAGGGGATACTAAATTTTTATTATCACATTGTTTAGTTTGTGATAGTCAATTTACAATTTCCAAGACCCATCCTTCTTCTTAACAAAAATTACAAGAGCTCCCCATGGGGATATGTTGGGTCATATGAATCCTAAGTCTAATAATTTCTTTAAGTGGATTTGCAACTCCTTTAATTTTGGAGATTGCATGTGATATGGATCCTTTGCAGTATGCTTTGTGCTTGGTTTAAGATCATGGTAAAATCAATTTCCTTTTTTGGGGGTATCCAAGGAAATTCTTCAGGAAATACATCCCTAAATTTGGCAATAATTATATGTTTGTTGGGATTTTCAAAGTTGCCTTTATCATTTATAACTTCCATCATGAACAATTGACATCCCCTAAGTCTATATTTCATCAATCACATCCATGAGATGAACCTTAGGGATACGCCTCGGTTCTTTCACAACAAAGGCTTTATTTACTTCTCATTATCTGTGAAATGTAGCATCTTGTCTTTCTAGTCTAGAATTGCCTCATGTTGTTCTAATTAATCGATTCATATGACTACATCATAGGATCCTAAAATTGTAGAGTACAATGATACCTTGGTTTCCTACATTTCTTTTCATTTTGCATGCCATCTCTACATGCCTAAAATCATGTTGTGCAATTCCTTATGTTTAATTTTTTATAATGCATTTGGATAAATAAAATACCCATAAGCTTATGGATCTAATAAAAAGAACAAAACTTGTACCATCAATATTACCCAACATTTCTAGCACAATGGATTAGTGCTCAACCTGGAAATTGTTCAGTGCCACATGGTTGCAATGAGCTTTTCCTAGATCCCCCATTGTGGTTTTTTCCTAAGTTGATTTTGTATTACCTATCTTTTGAGGGCAAACCCTCTCAGAGTGTGTGCCTCCACAATTCCAACAACCAATCTTAGGAGCTTGGATCTTACTATTGACTAAACTGGGATTTGGTCTGGAACACTGCTAGTAACATCCAGACTGTTTTGATCAGTGTTGTGGTGGCATGGAACAGTGTTTCTACATAAGATGGTATTGTGGTGGTTGATGAGTCTTTTGAGATACCATACATGACTGCTAAGTTGGATGCCTATATGGTGCTTTTTTTGTTTTTTTTTTTTTGTTGGCTAGTTTTGATGATTATGCACCGGTCCCCTCGGAAAATTTATGTGATTCGTATTGTTTCCACTAAGCACACCTGAACCTATGGGTTTTGGTAGCCTACTTGGTCCATTGTTTAAGATCTCCTCCTCGATGATGATTGTTTGTTGAACTACCTCATGCAAGGTGTGAGGCATTAAGATCCTAACCTTGGCCCAAATATTAAATTTTATTTTACACAAATTTGTTAACTCTAATATTCTATGTGTTTAAGTGAGGGGCATAGCAAAGTAGTTCCATAACATGAGCCTCATACTCAATCATTGAGTGACTACCCTGATTAAGTGTATTGAAATCATTTACCTATATTTCGATGAATTCTTCTAACAGGTAGCATTCTCTAAACTTTTCTTTACATATCTCCTAAGCTACCTCTGAGATATCCATCCTCAACTGGGGTAATAATGTCTTTCACTAAAGTAATGCATTTCCCTTCAATTGGAATACACCCATATTGGCCTTCAAATTTGAGGTGTAGTCCCTCAAGGTGACGCACATAGACATGTTTTCTAGTCATTCCTTTGCAGTTTTTCCATCTGTGGACCCCCAAAATTCTATAATTTTTACCTTTTCCAAATCTCGACAAATATCATTTCTTGCAGGGTTTTGGGGTACTTCATTATGTCTAACAAGTCCCCCATGTTCTCATTCCAAATGGGTTATTAATGCCTCTGACATATGTTGTAATTATTTCATTAAGTTCAACATTTCTCTGGTAGGTATATGTTCCTATTCCACGATATGCTCCCCCTCATTGGGTGGAGTGATAGGAGATGGCTATATTGGTGGCACCATGTAGTTCCCTGATCTGGATCTTGGCGGGAGGCCCCCCAAGATCTAAGAGAAAAATGGATTTTGGGGGAGAGGCCCCCAAGATCTGAAAAATTGAAATGCCACAAGAAAAAGAGGAGAATGCCCAATAAACAAAACCACAAAGAATTTTTTTACTAAAACAGAGAATAAATGTAAGAGCTACATTGTGGTGGACAATTTGACTTTTTACAAAATGTGACTTGTTACTTAGAGTATTTTTCAGTTACAATACCACGAGTCAATTCCATGGGTGAATGAATACCATGGGTGGATGTCACAATTCCACGGGTCAATTCCACGCGTGAATGAATATCATGGGTGGATGTCACAATACCATGGGTGAATGAATAACATGGGTGGATGTCACTTACAATACCATGGGTGGATAAATACCATGGGTGGATGTCACTTACAATACCATGGGTAAATTCCATGGGTGGATGAATAACATGGGTGGATGAATACCATGGGTTGATGCCATTTTCCATTCGGATCATTCCTCCCTCCTTAAGAAGCAATGGTCTCCATTGCATGAAGTTCCCTCCTCTGAAGCCTTTGTTGAATATGAAGACCCACTGAACAAAAGGGTTTTATGTGGTTAACCCATAACCATGATGAACGAAGATCCGAGGATAGAGATACCCTGTAATGCTTGTTACCAACTGTGATACTGACAGTGTATGGCCTAGCAAATGGACTTTGATGAGGTGTGGGTTTGTGTATGACCCATAACCATGAAAAACGAAGATCCAAGGATAGAGATACCCTGTAATGCTTGTGACCAACTGTGATACTAATAGTGTGCGGCCTAGCAAATGGACTTCGGTGACAAGGATTTTGTGCGGTTGACCCATAACTGTGATGTTGGTTGCTAATGAAGTAGCAGGTGCCTACGTAGCCTAGGATGGGAGGGCACGTCTCCAAATAACGCAAGCCAAATGCTGCTATGCTGAAACTGAGGAATGTGAAGTAGGTACCTACTAAAGCGGGGTGGGAGGGCACATCTCCAAATGGAACTCGCTCTGAATGCTACTCCAGAATTAAAATGGACATAAATTGATCAATATAACTCAAAATATTTACTATAACCTGTTTTTGGAAACATAATGACCATTTTGCATCTTCCCATGTGTTGCAAATCCTGATCTGGACACTCTAGAATCTCATATTCGCGCTGCAACTTTTCCATCGTCACAAAAGTTCTAAGAAAATAGCTAATTTTAGATCAGTGATATCTCCCACATCCGAACTCCGATTTGACCCTTTTTTTTAAATTGAGTGATTTTTTGAGAGGAGATCAAATATACAGTTAATTTTCTGAAATTATGCTCAAAAATGGAAAAAAATGATAGAAGAGTCATCGTCCACGAATTTCCGTCAAAAACATTTCTGCAAGATAACTGATTTTAAATTAGCGATATCTCCCTCATCCAGACTCCGATTTGACCAATTTTTTTTTCAATTTGGGTATTTTTTCGCAAAGAATCCAGATCTGTTATTTTTTTTATATAAATTTTGCACAAAAAAATCAGATCTAATTTGCAAACTCGCCACACAAAAACATTCCTGAAGTTTGTTGAATGTTGCTGCAAAAAATTCAAACTGAAATATGCATCAAACCCTCATTCCCATGGAATCAGAACCTGCTCTGATACCACTGATCCAGATCTTGGGGCCCCCTAGGATCTGAAAAGTTGAAATGCCAGAAGAAAAATAGGAGAATGCCCAATAAACAAAACCAAAAAGAAATTTTTTATTAAAACAGAGAATAATTGTAAGAGCTACATTGTGGTGGACAATCTGTCCTTTTACAAAATGTGACTTATTACTTATAGTATTTTTCAGTTACAATACCACGGGTCAATTCGGTGGGTGAATGAATACCATGGGTGGATGTCACAATACCATAGGTCAATTCCATGGGTGGATGTCACAATACCACGGGTCAATTCCATGGGTGAATGAATACCATGGGTGGATGTCATAATACCATGGGAAAATACCATGGGTGAATAAATACCATGGGTGGATGCCACTTACAATACCATGGGTAAATGTCATGGGTGGAAGAATACCGTGGGTTGATGTGATTTTCCATTCGAATCATTCCCTCTAGTAGCCCTACTCCATCTTGTGCCTCTTCTGAGCATGGTACTTATTCCAACACTTTTCCAATTTACATTAGTTCCAATTGATGTAATCACCTCAGTGTGGAAAATGATGATGGTTCTAAGGTTCACATCCTCCTAAATCATCCTCGTCATGTTACCATGGAATACTTTATGAACTACAGGGTTTATATATCCTAGAATTTTCAAATTAATTCATGTAGTAAACTTGATAAGCCTTGAGTTAACATAAGCTAATTTATTATACAATTCTTTAACCCCTTAGTAAAGGTTTTTGAAATCATGCACATAAGGCGTTCATACACCTTTATCATTATCCCCGAACTAAGTGTTCCATAATGCACATAAGGTTTATAATCACTTAAACTACACATTCATGATAGGTTATCCCTTGGAGAGTGGTTCACAATATCACACTCTCTATGATAATGGTGATTTAAAACAATTAATGATATACTATCATTTACTTGTGGTCCCTTAGGTCAAGGTGTCATATTTTATTTATTTATTATTGTATATTAATTAATAAAAGAATGGAATATAAATTTACATGATTATTAAACATAAGTTATTATTTTAAGATGATATAGTCGGTATTTATTAATATAACTTATTCCATGAATCCATAAATCCTTGTGATATTTTGACCATAACTCTTCCTTTCCATCTTGATAATCTACAACATAACATTCAAATGATGAAACCCTACAATATAACTAGATTCATATATGAATCATATTTTAACTACTTTCAAATTTGTTCATGAAAAATATAAATTGAATCATATCAAATTTTAAATTTAAAGTAAACTTGATATCCAACCAAAGATATCATGATTCTCAATTCAAAAAATTTATATCATTATTATTATTAAACATAAATATGAAATAGATTGAAATATATTCCACTAACTTTGAGTCAATTAATTAATCTATGATTATGATTTTTGTTATTTTATAAAAACAAACAACTATGTAATAACTACAACTTTTTATATTTAAAACAAAAAATAAACACTTATCAAACTCATCAAATTACGAAACCAACTATGTAATAACTACAACTTTTATATTTTAAAAAACCAAAAAACTATTATCAAATTACCTTTTACAACATAAATTTTAGGTTTCAAATCCATAGTATTAATTAAAAATATATATAAGTTTTATCAATAAAATTTTATTTCATGTATTAGGTGATAAAATTTCATATTACATATTTTTTCTTAAACTTCATTACCATATATTATTTTTATTGTAAAGTCTCCATTTTCACAACTCCTCTAGAATATTTACGCTTTCTTCATCTTTTGATTTTGGTTGTGTTCCTCTCCAACGACACGTGAATATACGTTCATTATGGTTTTGTAAAGTATAATGATTGGAATTTGCAAGAATGCATCATCTATAGCATTAATATTGCTTTCATATCTTATATGTTCTTAATCGTAATGGCATTGTTTACATATTTTATATATTCATAATCGTAATTGCTTTTACGTCAAGCTTTTCTGAAATTTTAAGAAAAACGTTTTTTGGTTGGTCAGTAAAGTATGGTTCCAATGTTAAGTGTGAAGCCAAATTCATGCAAGATTCTAGATCCTTCTACACCGCCAGTAGTTTCTAGAATCACGTGCAGGATTCTAGATCTTTCTATAGCTTCTATAAATTTATAATTGCTCTGGCCAAGGGAAGCAAGCCAAGGTCCAAGATTGCTACATAATGCAAAGTGATTTCTGTTCTCCAGTGATTGTTTTATCTATTCCATTGTTTCTCACTAAGTAATCTTGTTGTTTCTCCATTTCTCTGTTTCTGAAATTATTCTCTTCTATTGTCGTCTAAGTCTTTAAGTTTAAATCTGTTGTGTGTTATATATGCTTTGAACTAACAACTGGTATCAGAGCTAAGGTTGAATATCCACTATGTAAGCTGCTTAGTGCCATCGCCTTACTCTGGCAGCATTCGTTAAAACGTTGGTTGTTACCTCTGGAGCTGTTGAAGGATCTGTCCAGGAAATAGCTGAGGAACGTTGGGACTAAAAGACAGTTGCTGCAAGAAAACAAGGTCGTGAGCCTATGTTGAAACGTGTTGCTAGAGTTTGAAACATGGAGATCCATGGAGATTGGAGTTGAAACATGGTGTTAGTAAGTGTTTTTTTACATCAAGCTTGCACGTATACGTCAAGTTTTTTCTCAAACCAACATATGTATGTGTGAAATGTGAAAATGTTAAAACATTATATATGTTTTTTTGTATTTATTATGAAACATATATAATTATATGTTGGAATTTTGAAAAGTATATTTTAAAAGGAGCAGGAATTTTGAAAAAGGGTATTTTAAAAGGAGGAAGGTCATTATTACTAAATTTTAAGAGTAATAATTAAAGTTTTATTTTTAAGTGGAGTTTTTGTTTTTGGGCATCAATATATTGAAAATGGAGACAGCAGTTACAGATATGGAGAAGTTGAGCAGGGCTAATTTTTCCCTATGGAAATCACAGATGGAGGATATATTGATTTTGAAGAATCAATATTTTCCGATTGAGGGCACAACAAAGAAACCCTCGTCGATGACAAATGCAGAATGGAATAAGCTAGATAGAAAGGCGATTGCAACAATCCGCCAATATCTAGCAAAGAATGTGTATTTCAATGTGTCCGGAGAAAAGACGGCTGAAGGATTATGGAAGAAGCTCCATGATCTATATAAGAATAGCACAGCATCAAACAAAGTGTTCTTCATGAAGAAGCTTTATAATCTTGAAATGAAGGAGGGTGCTTTAGTTGTTGAGCACTTGAATTCGTTTAATGTTATTACTAATCGCATGCCTCTATTAAAATCATTTTAGATGATGAAATTAGAGCCATTTTGCTAATGTGTTCTATGCCAGACAGTTGGGAAAATTTAATTTTAGCTATAAGAACTTAAGCAACTACAGGGACCCTGAAGTTTGATGATGTCAGCAGCAATTTAATGAATGAGGAGCTGCGATGCAAATCAATTGCGGAAAACCAGGGAGGAGAGGCTCTAGCTCTCGCTGATTGTGGTAGGAGAATGGATCGAGGTCGACAAGGGAAATCAAGATCGAGAGGCCGATCAAAATCAAGGAGAGGAAGGATCATCTTCTTTCATTGTGGCAAACCCAGGCACATAAAGAAAGAATGTCGATTTTGGAAGAAAGGACAAAAGGATCAAAGACAATCTAATACAAATCACAAGTCATCCAGCACAAATCAAGGTGAGACTACTGTTGTAGCCACAGATGGTGATGTGTTGTTTACTGTTTCCGTAGAGGATGCATGTGTATATACATCTAGCAGTAGCTTTGATTGGATCCTTGACTCTGGGGCATCTCACCATGTAACCCCATGCAAAGATAGTTTTGTTTCATATAATCCTGGTGATTATGGTAGAGTGCATTTGGGGATAATCATTTTTGTAGTATTGTTGGAGTGGGAGAAGTCCAAATCAAGATGAAAGATGGACAAGATATATTGTTGAAACAGGTCAAGCATGTACCAGAAATGTGCATGAGTTTAATCTCTATGGGACAACTTGATGATGAAGGTTATTCCACAAGCTTTGGAAAAGGGGGCTGGAAAATTAGCAAAGGAGCATTGGTCGTGGCCAAAGGACCCAAGACAGGAACATTATACACATTGAAGACATTGATAGGAAAATCAGATTTGGTTGTTGTCACAAAGGAAGGAAATTCAGAACATTTGTGGCATAAGCACTTGGGTCACATGAGCGAGAAGGGATTAAAAATCCTTGTTGGTAAAAATTTATTGCCAGGTTTGAAATCCTACAATCTTGATCTTTGTGAGCATTGTACATATGGTAAACAAAGAAGGGTTTCATTCCTCAGAGGTGGCCATGACAGAAAGAAAAATGTGTTAGAATTGGTACACTCAGATGTGTTTGGGCTTGTTAACATCGAATCATTAGGAGGAGCATCATATTTTATAACATTTATAGATGATGCATCCAGGAAGGTTTGGGCATATCCTATAAAAAGTAAAAGTGAAGTGTTCAGAATATTTCAAAAATTTCTTCTTGTTGTTGAAAGAGAGACTAACAAATTGTTGAAGTATTTAAGAACAGATAATGGTGGAGAATATTGCTCAAATGCATTCAAGGAATATTGTAACAGGTTTGGCATAAATCATGAGAAGAATTTGCCTGGTACTCCTCAACAGAATGGTGT
Organism: Pinus taeda; assembly: GCA_000404065.3. Lineage (NCBI taxonomy): Eukaryota > Viridiplantae > Streptophyta > Pinopsida > Pinales > Pinaceae > Pinus > Pinus taeda. The sequence continues at coordinate 420,995 of APFE030007311.1, read as the reverse complement.
TGCAGAAAGGATGAATCGCACCTTTATGGAAAAGGTGCAAAGTATGGCATATCCTATGAAAAGTAAAAGTGAAGTGTTCGGAATATTTCAAAAATTTCTTCTTGTTGTTGAAAGAGAGACTAACAAATTGCTGAAGTATTCAGATAATGGTGGAGAATATTGCTCAAATGCATTTAAGGAATATTGTAATAGGTTTGGCATAAAGCATGAGAAGATTGTGCCTAGTACTCCTCAACAGAATGGTGTTACAGAAAGGATGAATCGCACCTTTATGGAAAAGGTGCGAAGTATGTTGTCCAATTCTGGTTTGGAGAAGAATTTTTGGGCTAAAGCAGTCAGGACCGCTTGCTACCTCATAAATAGATCTCCAACTACAGCCTTGGATGGTGGTATCCCTGAAGACGTTTGGACTGGTAAGAAGTTGAATTATTCTCACTTGAAAACCTTTGGATGTGAAGCATTTGTACATATTCCCAAAGAAAATAGAACTAAGCTAGATGATAAATCTTGAAATGCATTTTTTTGGGATATGCAGATGAAGATTTTGATTATCGTCTATGGGATTCAATCAAACATAAAATTATTAGAAGCAGGGATGTTATATTTAATGAGTCAAAAATGTTCAAGAGGACTATAGGTGAGTTGGAATTCAAGAAGGTTATTGACAGGTTTGAAGAGCAACAAGAAAACATACCACCAATACAAGAAAATGAACAACAAATTCAGAAGCATGAAGAACAACAAGTGGAAAATGATGAACAACAAGAAGAAGGAATCTTGCAGGGACCTTTATAAGAGATTCAACCTGATAATGCACCACCACAGTTGGCTCGCAGATCTTCTAGGCATCATAAGTCTTCACAAAGATGTCCTCCTTCAAACTATATTTTGTTGACTGATGAAAGTGAGCCTAATTGTTTTCAAAAAGCCTATAACATTGAGCACAGTGAAGAATGGAAGAAGAAATGAAATATTTGCTGGAAAATAAAACTTGGGAGTTGGTAAACCTCCCAAAAGGTAGAAAGGCTCTACCAAAAAAATGGGTTTACAGGATTAAGCATGAAGGTGACGAAAAGAATGAGAGGTATAAAGCAAGGCTGGTGGTGAAAGGTTTTGCCCAAAAAGAAGGTATTGACTTCACTGAAATTTTCTCACCTGTTTTGTAAAATGTCATCCATTAGAGTCATTCTTGGTCTAGTTGTTGCTTTAGACTTAGAATTTGAATAGTTAGATGTAAAAACTACTTTCCTTCATGGTGAATTGGAGGAAGAAATTTATATGGAGCAGCAAGAAGGCTTCATAGAAAAAAGCAAAGAAGACCTTGATTGTAAGTTGAAGAAGAGTCTCTATGGGTTGAAACAAGCACCTTGACAATGGTACAAGAAATTTGATTCATTCATGTTGGAACATGGTTTTCAGAGGTTGGAAGTTGACCATTGTGTCTATATCAAGAGGTATGATCAAGGAAAATATATCATATTATTGTTATATGTGGATGACATGTTGATTGTTGGGCATGATAAGAATAAGATCAATAGGTTGAAAAAAGATTTGGGTAGCAAATTTGCAATGAAGGATTTGGGACCATCACAACAGATAGTGGGCATGCGGATTATGCATGACAGGAAAAGAAAAAGGTTGTGGCTGTCACAAGAAAAATATATCAAGAAGGTGCTTGACAGGTTTAATATGAAGGATGCCAAGTCAATTGGAACACCCCTTGCAGCCCACTTCAAGCTGAGTACTGAATTATGTCCTAGTGATGACAAGGAGAAAGAAGATATGAGAAAGATTCCTTATGCTTCAGTAGTTGGCAGTTTGATGTATGCCATGGTATGCACATGACCAGACATTGCATATTCAATGGGAGTAGTGAGTAGGTTCCTTGCCAATCCAGGAAAACAACATTGGCAAGCAGTAAAATGGATTTTGAGGTATCTCAAGGGTACTAGTCATTATTGTTTATGTTTTGATCATGATGTGATTGTGCTTGAAAGATTTACAAATGCAGATATGGCTGGAGATATGGACACCAGAAAGTCCACTACAGGTTATTTGTATACATTTGCAGGTGCAGCAATATCTTGGGTGTCAAGGCTACAAATAATAGTATCCCTCTCTACAATAGAAGTAGAGTACATAGTTGCAACAGAAGCTCGCAAAGAGATGTTGTGGATGCAGCAATTCCTAGGAGAGATAGGAATAAAGCAAGACAAGTATGTGTTATATTGTGATAGTCAGAGAGCCATTCACTTGGCAAAAAACCCAGCATTTCATTCAAAAACCAAGCACATTGACTTAAGGTACCATTGGATCCGGTATGTGTTGGAGGAAGAATAGTTATCCTTGGAAAAGATCCATACATATAGGAACCCTGCTGATATGCTCACTAAGATTCTACCACGAAATAAATGTGAGTTATGTAGAGGCATGGTAGGACTCTGTGTGACTTGATTCATAACTCTTATTTGGCTTCAAGTGGAAGAATGTTAAGTGTGAAGCCAAATTCATGCAGGATTCTAGATCCTTCTACATCGCTAGTAGTTTCTAGAATCACATGCAGGATTCTAGATCCTTCTACAACCTCTATAAATTTGTAATTGTTGTGGCCAAGGAAAGCAAGCCAAGGTACAGGCCTATTACGTAATGCAAAGTGATTTCCATTCTCCAGTGATTGTTTTATCTATTCTGTTGTTTCTGACTGAGTAATCTTGTTGTTTCTCCATTTTTCTGTCTCTGAAATTATTCTCTGCTATTGTCGTCTAAGTCTATGAGTTTAAATCTATTGTGTGTTATGTATGCTTTGAACTAACATCCAACACCATTGAAGGAATTCTTGGTGACTGAGTATGACATTAGAAGGAAATCGTAGGCTATCAAAGTTAGTTCTAGGCAAATATGTGACGTCAATCAGCATTGTTTTAATCTTTTACAGTCTTTCTATTCTTAGTCGATCTCAAAAGTGCAAAAACCAAGTTTTGTTCAACATGTTGTTATGCTTGAATTAAGTAAATAATATTTTTTTAAAGGGTGATTTAGAGACTAAGTGATTATTACATTTAGAGAAAATTTAAGTAGATTAATCTGAAAGATTTATGGGTCAATCAAACTAGCAAACCTAACCCAAAGGCGTTGAAAACTTTTGACCCCATAACTTCTTTATAAAAAAAGAATCACATAAATAATGTTATTAGAAAAATCCATGATATTACCAAAACGGCGTTCTTATACTAAAACATATGTGTCAAAGACAATATGCAATGAATTTAAATGTAAAATACCAAAGTGTTTTGTTTTAATACCTCGGTTCAAGTATGAATAGATCTAGCGACCTTAAAGCATGCATTGTACACATATTTTTTTTTAAATTTAAAAAATGCTATTCTCGAATGAAAGAACCGGATCAAAAGGCTTTACAACAGAAAGTCATACCTTTACAAGTTTACCGTGTGAATACTCATTATTGTTTTAATACCCAAAATATGAATACTCATCATTGTTTGTGACCAAAAACATTACCATAGAAAATAACATTCTTTTTATCGAATAAAATGAAACTCTACAGTAATAGATCTATTCTTTAGAATTGAGGCTTCTGTGATTGATCATAGTTATAAGAAGAGTTTCGGCGTAAATCACATGAAAAAGACTTTTATCGACGCATTTTGAACCAACTAGTGTGGTTCATCGTCAAGACAGCTAAGATCATAAGTTTTCCACATACTAACAGAGATAAAAATGGTGAAACTTATGAATGTAGGTGGCGGGTACAGCAATTTATTATATTCATTTCAGTGCTTTTGGTCTACCATTCAGGAAAGTAGGGGCAAGCCATTCATCATGCTTTCCGGGGAGATTGTGTCAATTTACATAATAGTTAAGCTTCTTGGGCATTCGTGCTTGCTGTGAAAGTGATCTTCATAATCAAGAGATGGGATTGTTCAGTTGAAAATAGCAATAATTTAGCGAATAAGAAAAAAGATACTACAACTTTGCACTAGTTGCAGCAGCAAAGAGAAAAGTAACAAATGCTTTGACATGTGTCAAAGTGATTGTAGAGAGAATATGACGATCAACCTCTACTTTAAGGATTCGAATCCATTACAGTTGGGATGTGATGTCAATACCATAATAAATTACACTAACAAATCAAGGGATTATTTAATTACGAGGAACAACAATATTTACTAGAATATACTGAATGACCATTCACAATGATGATATCATCTAAGTAGAACAATTGCACCAAATGTCAATCCCAGGTGAGTTTTATTGAATAAATCAGTTATTTCCAATTGTAATTTCCAACGAAATTTGTAAACTAACACGACTAGACTTAGTCTAAGTGTAATTTCTAAGACAATGTCTGTTAATTAAACTAAGTTAGGATGAGCTAGAAATTACCAAATATTAAGGAGTTCAGAGATAGTGTGAAATTTATAATTGTTAATAATTAAAGAGACCATATGTTACAAAAAAATTTATTACACTTGGAGAAATCATACAGAAGTATATCTATGAATCTCTTCAATAGGATTAAATGGTCATAATTAGAACTTGAGTTGGTACACCTAGTTACTATGATATGAGGATTCATTGTGTTTTCTCTGGTTTGATAGTCCTTGCAACTCCAATACATTGGAATTATGTTACAAAGTGAATGCCTTAAAAAAAGTATGAAATCATGTTACAAGTGAATGCCTTCAAAAAAACAGGGGGAACTAAGGGCTAGGAAACCTAATTGCAGGTAGCGAGAAAATCCATGAATGATGTAGTTGTACTTGTAATTTGTATGCTTGTTCTGATCTATTCTATAATTCCAAAGAAGTGGTAACAAATAAGGAAGAAAAATATTCATAGTCGACCACCTTCCATATTATAGAAATAAGTACAAAAGTAAATGGGAGTATTAGTGGTTTATTTTGAATTGCACCAATTGTGGTTGACAGAAAAGGAAAACATGCAACAAACATTGTATTGCCCAAAAACCAATTAAATGATTACCAATTAAAAACTATCGTTGCCCAATCCTTCATATGGTTTTACAAAAGATGGCCCTTTACATAATCCAAGGTTCATGGAATTTCTTCGTGTTAATGGTAAAATGTGTGAATTCAGTCATAATTATTTTTTTCTCACTACTAAAGAAGTCGAGCATGATGTTGCATGAGTTGCTCATGAAGACTTAAATGTGCCAATGTAGCCACCTCTGTGTCTAATTTAGGGTGGGAGAATGGGTAGTGGAAGAATGTCCCTTAGCAGTATGTACAAAAATTGAGGCTTCCCCTGCCTACTTATATTTGTGTTAAGACAACAGATAATTGTTCTCTGATATTTATCTCTACAACTAAGGGTGAAATTAATAAGATAATGTCAATAGTCTAGATCATTTTTCTCAAATCGAAGTGGTGTGCCTAGGCTCAATGTATGAACATAACAAGTCTAGGGACAATCCATGTGATGCCATTTTTTTTAAACCCAAAAGAAATGCAATTAAGTCGTGAAATGCAATCATAAGTAATTAAGTATTTTCATTTTAAACTTAGTCGTTAGCAACATCCATTACTAAGATCACATAGTACACTTTAAACGCCCATCAACATCGAAAACACACAAATATTAAGGCATATACATAATGATCCATAATTTACAATTCAATCATCATATCATTTACTTTTACCATCTCATAATTATTTATACAACAATACATATGTAGTAGAACTTTTATAGACAAACGAGGTATTGTTCACAAAGGGTGGAGATTTGACCTTGGATTTGTTACTTCTTGTGCTCCCTGGTTGTTTTCTATGTACACGTGTGAAGAATGTTGTGTCTCGACTAAATGTCATTGACTCACCAGTTGACCTCCCAACCTACTCCTTATGTACTCTTCTTCCCCACGGACCCCCAATTTGCAATGGGGTTGTATAGTAGAGTAAGAATACTAGTTGATAGATGAGAGCACCCTTGGCTCAATATTTCCCTCCATATTGACCTCCACCTCACCAAACTCACTATATGCTTTGCAGTCACTCACAATAACATTATGTAATCTATTCAACAATAGGGGAAAAAGTCCCCTCTCTCCCATAGCTTTCCCCTTCTTTTAGAGGAGGCTTCATAGGTGACATTGGGCACTTCATGTATAAATAAAAAATTTTATTAATCTAAAAGTTTGATTATTCACCCACCCCATGTGTTACCTTGATCCAGGGGGCTCCAGAAAAGATCAAAAATCAAAGTCTTTAAATTTCATCGAAACCATGACCAGAACGTAGAGCTCATTGTCTTCATTCAAATGGCACAGAGGACACTCAAATCCGACTTTGTATGCTTAATATATTTGAGTCAAAATTTTGGTCAATTTGGGCCCACTAGCAAAATTTAGCATAACGCTCGCTAAAGTTGGAGGTTCACCAAATTTGGAGGACAAACTAAATTTGCTGGAAACCGCCAAATTTTGCGGTAGTTAAATGAGCAACATTTTGGCACCTACTAGCGATCGGAAATGACGAAATTGTCACCTCTTTAATTTTTCCAATGACCCCTAAAAATTTGGTGGGTGGTTGTGCAACTTGGTTTATTTAAAATTTAAAAAAATAAAATAAAAATAAAATAAAATTCTAATAAGTGAGCCTGGCATACACGCCCCCTCCAACCATATATATGTTATATATATTAACATATGTCGTTATAAACAGCTAATGATCATACCCAAAATCAACACCGTGAAACGTGGGGGGGGCAGGGATCCAACCCACCTGGCCCAATGGGTCAGGCTCCAATGGTGGCCCCATTACAAACAAGCACCCCAAATATAATACACAACCCTAAAAAAATAAAACCACCGCATAACATTTAAACGACCCATGCTAATTTAAAGAAAAAATGGGTGGGCCGCAGGTTGGAACCCGGGCCACTCTAACTACAATTTTATTTTCCTTCTGCCAACTGAGATGCCCATGTGGGCTTTGTGTGGTATGCCCAAAAAAATATTTAAGAACCTGACTTTCCATTTGACCGGGATGGAGAGAGAACGAAGACAAGAGCCAAATCTAGCACACGGTGGGTGGAACCACGCTTGGGCATGATCCTTGAGGTGGGAATATTATGTAGTATATTCTTAGAATATTACCAGCGAATATTCTTCAAATATTCCCATGACATCTTAAAGATTCTCGTTGAGCCATATTTTTGACAGTGTTAGATTTGAACTGGTTTTTCGCCAGGAGTCTAATGGTGCAATCTATTTCTTCAGCTGAGCAGAAAATTTTTCGCCCATGTTTAAGAGAGAATCTTGTGAGAAATCTAAAAGATTCTTAGGGGGGCCAAATTTGACCATGACAAAAAGGGGTCATGTTTATACTCATATTTCACATTTTTTCACGAGGAACACAATGGCACAGTAAGATTCTTCATTCGAGTAGACAATTTTCAAGTCGTCCTCAAACTTGGAGCTATAAGGTGTATTTTTTCCATGTGTTCTTTTTATTTTGTTGAGATCATGATTTGAATCTGAGATCCATGTATGCCACTTTCTGAGAGGATAATTGCATGCCACATTATGTCAGAGATTGTTCCTTTGCCATGTTGGAGGATAATTTCTTGTGAGAGAGAGTTCTTTATATAATAACATCTCTTTGGAGAGACATTCTACTCGAGATAAGGGGGTTCATCCTTGTATTGACTAAGATTGCACCATGTACTCATCATCTTATAGCAACTAATGAAGCAGCCTCCCAACTCTTGACACTGAAACTGGAGGCTTAGCCCACACTAGGTGAATTATGTTATCCTATCATGTGTTTATAGTTGTTCATGATTATTTCTTCTTGCTTCATGTTGGTGGTTTGTTGAAGTGTTATTTAATCATTCACATTGCTCATGATTTCAGATGCAAATATGCATCAGTAAAAATTCATGTATCAAGGGGGATTTTGCTTGAAAGCACTCATGAAAATTTCTCGAATCAAGTGGTATCAAAGCGATCTGACTTTTTTGCCAGGGATTGTGAATATCATCATAGGCGATATTGAACATCCAACAAGAAGGAAAATGGAGAAGAACTAATATCTCTATGAGGCCTTCTACAGGATGAAAAGCATGGTATATATATTGTTTATAAATTATGAGGAGAAAATGGAAAAAGAGGAACATGAGAAAGAGAGAGCAAAGGACGATGCTCCATCTCCATCTTTAGGAGAATATTATTCTTCTTCATCTTCCTCTCATCATTCAAATGAAGAGATCAACGAGATCCTTCAAGAAGAGAATGTTGAATTGAAAAAACTTCTACTAAAAGAAGTAGAGGAGAAGCATAGGTTGCAACTTCAATTACAAGCCACAGAAGAGGCCTTGGAAAATTTGAAGTGCAACAAAGGTTTATCGAAGCCATCATCACCTACTTCAAAATCAACAATTGAGGTAAACAGTGTTGGTATTTATTCAGTTTCATTTTCCCATGATGTTATTTCTATTGGAAGCATTGAGGTACCCATTTCAGGCACCGGCATGAGGCTTCTTACCAAGATGGGGTATAAAGGAGGAGGACTTGGTGTTAATGGCCAAGAAATATCTTAGCCGTTGGAGATTATACAAAAGCCTTGATTTGTAGGATTGGGGTACACTAAAGGAAAGCATTCAAAGGAAGCAGAAGCAAGGGATTCTTCAAACAAAGATTCCAAGCCATTTTCCAAACCATCAAGGAAAGAGGATGTGGAAAGCACATCACTATCTTACCGTGACAGTGAGCATTGTAGAAGAAGAGCTAAGGCAAGTTCTTCTTGCCAAGATCGCATTGGAGACAACCAAGCAAGGTATAAGAGGTCTCGACATTTTAATGTTCCTTTTGATTACAAGTAGATTGAAAATGATGAGCAAAACTTGTGGCATAGAAAACCATGTAATTTTGTGGCTTGTATAAACATGTTGTTTCCAAGTGTTCAAATGATCTGGTGGATCAAAATAATACTGAAAATTGAAAGTGTGTGGTAGAGCTCAAAAGTTTTATTATTATATATATATCAGCAATCTAAATCCAACGCAACTTGTTTCACTCAAATCTGACATCAAATGCTCCCAGAAACATGTTCTGATCGATTTGGGAAACTGCTAAAAATTTTAGAAAAAGAGTTGTCGATACACCTAGTCAGTTGTTTGTACGCTGACTGGGCCATGACTTGGAAGTTGATTGGTTTCTTCATCAACCAATGGTTGGTCAACACTTGGCATTAGGTGATTGGTTTGAATCTGCTTCATTTTCATTGGTTGATGGGTTTATTGTGGTGCCACCTAATGAGGGAGTGCCACGTGGCCCAACAAATGGCTGCCGCATGGCCTCCTCATGGCTGACCAAAATTGGTTTGAGATCCAAACAGCACCCCCATGGATTTGAAACCAAGATCTCACATCCATCAACCAACTCCAACACCAATGTGCCACCACCTTAACACTTGTTATATAACAAATCTGAATTATATTTAAACATTGGTTGAATGCACATATGGGGAGGGGCTAAGCCCTAGCCTTTGGCCACCCCTACACCATAGGACCATGGGTGGGGGATCAAAGGGCTAGGGCATATCCCAACCCTCATCTCCATGACCACAATTCCATAAAATGTCGTGTGACCGAGCGTAAAGAACCGGAGCAGAAAAATAGGCAGGGGGCCAGCCCCGAGTCATATGACCCTGCCATATGTCCAATAGCGCGCAAAGAGGAGGGGGACAACCCACATTCATATGAATTGTATGGGACCAATTGCACACACCAAATGGGATCCAAACAATAGTCATGAAACTTCGACACCTTTCGTGGCTGCATGGGACCACATGAGCAGGGTATTCGAGACTAGAGGCTTAATGGTGCCCTTAACAGTCTTATAATTTTGCCCAACAAGTGGGAACTGTGCTAGGTTTTGTGCATCAATTTTGTGTTTGGGGCACTCGAGCCAGGTTGAGGCCGAATTGTAGCATGGTTAGTTGTGGATTTTGGAAAAGGGAAGGAATAAGAATAACTTTTTCAATTTTTGGCCAAATGAGATGAAGAAAGAACTAAAATAGGGGTTTTTTACAGTGTTGGATCCATTGGATACATCAGTTCTTCTATTTGAGCTATGTAAAGCATGTAAACACACTTTTGAGAATTTTTAATGAAAAAGGCCTTACATTGGAAGCTGGACCAGGAAATGTAGCCCAAGAGAGGGGTGAACTCCATTATCATGTTTGTGTTATGTATTTTAGATATGTTGGTTTTGTCTCTGTTTGGCTCTAAAATTTGGCTTAAATTTACTTTTTATGTGTTTATTAATTTGATCCTCTACCTAAAACGCATATAAATTTAACTTGCAAATTGTTTAAAATCTTCAAGTTTACACATTCAAATCAGAATGGCAGCAAGGAAGAGGATAAGACATGAAAACCCTTCTCCACATCAGGGAAGGAAGAAGGTCAAGAAATTCTAGAGGAAGAATAATTTTTACAGTGATTGCAACAGGGGTGGACATCAAATAGCCACATGTTGGGAGCTCTATCCAAAGCAATGATCGAAGGAGGACCAGAAAGAACCTGTGAAGGAACCAATCCATGAAGTTAATCAACAAGATAAGCAGCTAAGGGAAGAAGACTCATTAACCTGGTTGGGTAAGAAATGGGGATTTATAAGTGTTTGAACTTGGTCACAATTGTAAATCACATTTTGCGAAATGATTGTAAAAGTGTTGAAGTGTTTGTCATCACTCATTAAAGCAACATAGTCACATTTTTTGCCTTTAGTTGATAGATAGGGATATGGTTTATGTTATGATTCTAATCTAAACTTGACCAATGAGTGTGCTATAAACTCTTGGCAAACATGAGGTTGCTTTGGTCATGATTGGTCTTGTAAAATAAAATGTATTTTGAAATATGTACAACAAGTTTCCATAGGTATCGGTTCATCGCTTATGGCTCTGAAGTACAAAGGTGAAGGAGAAGGAAGTGTGGTCTATTAGGGAACTTGTTGTGTAGATGAGGGAGTGAAACAGATTGAAAAATGTGATTATGCTTTTGCAGGACCAAAAGCTCCTTATTGGGGAGGAATGATCTAGGTGACTCCAGAAAAGCTCAAAAATCGAAGTCTTTAGAATGTAGAGCTCGTCGTCTTGATTCCAACGATGCAGAAGGCACTCAAATCTGACTTCATATGCTCAAGATATTTGTAGTCAAAGTTTTGATCAACTTGGGCCCACTAGCTAAATTTAGGAAAGCACCAGCCAAAGTTAGAGGTTCACCAAATTTGGAGGACCAGCGAAATTTGACGGAACCTGCCAAATTTGGCGACAGTTAACTGAGCGAAATTTTGGCACCTTTTAGAGGTCAAAAGTGATGAAATTCTAACCTATTTAATTTTTCCAATGACCCCTAAAAATAAAGCGAGTGGTTGTGCAACTTGCTTTATTTAAAAAATAAAAATAATATAATAGGGTGGAGCCGCCCCCTCCAACCATAATTTATGTTATATATATTAACATATGTTGTTACAAATTTCCAACGGCCATACCAAAAAATGGCACCATGAAACGGTGGGAGGTGGGGAGGGTGGGGGGGGGGCGCGGGGGCGGCAGGGATCAAACCCGCCTAGCCAGTGAGCTAGCCACCAACGGCAACCCCATTACAAACAAGCACCCCGAATATAATACACAGCCCCGAAAAAAATAAAACCACCGCATAAAATTTACACGATCCACGCCAATTTTAAGAAAAAAATGGATGGGTCACAAGTTGGAACCCGGGCCACTCTAACCACACATTTGATTTCCTTCTGCCAACTTAGATGCCCACATGGGCTTTATGTAATCTGCCCAGAAAAATATTTAATAACTTGACTTTCTAATCAACCGCGGTAGAGAGAGAACAAAGTCGAGAGCCAAATCTTAGCACCCAGGTGGTGGAACCACGCCTAGGCATAGTTCCTGAAGCAGGAATATTTTGTAGTATATTCTTAGAATATTCTAGGGGAATATTCTTTAAAGATTCTCATGGCATCTTAAAGATTCCTCTGGAGCCAAAAATTTTACTGTTAGAATTATGTCAATTTTATACTCATTTGAACTGGTCTTTCGCCAAAAGTTTAATGGTGCATTCCATTTCTTCAATTGAGCAACAAATTTTTCGCCCATGTCCAGGATAGAATCTAGTGAAGAATCTAAAATATTCTTGGGGAACCCAAATTTGAATGTGACAGAAAGGGGTCATGTTTATACTCATATTTCATGGTTTTTCGCGAGGAACGAGATGGCATAGGCGGTTTCTTCATCCGAGTAGTTGATTTTCAATTCTTCCTCAAACTTGGAGGTATAAGGTGTATTTTTTCCATGTGTCTTTTTTATTTTGTTGAGATCAAGATTTGAATATGAGATCCATGTTTGACACTTTCTGATAGGATCATTTTATGCCACTTTATGTGAGATATTATTCCTTTGTCATGTCGGAGAAGATCTTTTTGTGAGTGAGAGTTCTTTGTAGAAGAGTGTCTCCTAGGAGAGACATGCCACTCTATATAAGGGGGTTCATACTTGTATTAACAAAGATTGCATCATGTACTCATCGTCTTGCAGCAACTAATGTAACAAACTCCCAACTCTTGACACTGGGCCTGGAGACTAGGTGAACTAACTTATCATATCATGTGTTTATGGTTGTTCATGATTATTGCTTCTTGTTTCATGTTGATGGTTTGTCGAAGTGTTGTTTAAGCATTCACATTACTCATGATTTCAAATGAAAATATGCGTCAATAAAAGGTCTTGTATTAAGGGGATTTTTGTTTGAAAGCACCATGAAAATTTCCCAGATCACAGTCTCTCACCAAGGCTCTCCTAATTTATTTACTTAAATTTTTATTCAAAAATAATATTTTTCTTCACCCGAACAGGATGCCCTATTTCTTCCCCTAGTTGTATCTTTATCCCCCTTTAATACTCATTATTTTGTGTTCTTTACTACAGCCAACTAGTAGATATTAAATTTGGTCCCCCAACTACACCCTAGTTGATCTCAAAATGACTCTTAGATGGAGATTTTTGTGTTGTCTCTTGCCATATCAAGACTCTCTCATGAAAATAAATTTCTCTAATTTAATTTATTATTATTTATTTCCATTCACCACCCTCCTTTTGTTAACGAGGTTAATCTATTTTAGGATTAATGTCTCAATTAACTCTATGTTCCTTTCCCCTCTTTGATTATTAAAACACTTATGTACTTTTGAGGTACTTTATATGCATATTATCTACCTAAGATTTTCCAAATTTGGGAAGGGTATAGTTCTCAATTGGTCTAATATTTTTATATTTTCCTATTCTCCCTTTAACACAAGGTTTATTCTTGTTTTAGATAACTTTGTTCGAAAACCTTATTTACCACATAATTTGAATTAGTATGATTGTCATATCTTAATTGTATTTTAGTATTTCTTTTTTATGTCAAGGGTGTCAAGTCGGTCGTGCCTTTCAATAACTTCCCTTTAACTTTCCAAGGGTGTCATGCTAATCATTTCTTCTTGATGCTAAGGGTGTCAAGTCGGTCATGTCCTTCAAGAACCTCCCTTAAAGTTCCAAGGGTGTCTCGCCACTTTCCCTTCAAGCATCTAGTGAATATGAGGGGACAAACTAGGTGCAACGATGGACACTTCTACCCTCTCCTATGTTTCCCTCTAATGGTGTTGGGGATCAAGGAATCTGCCTTGATGCATGCCCCCTAGTAACATCCTAGTGAGCAGTACAATTTGGGGTCTATCACCACGACATCGTGATCTTCAAGGTGAAAGTATTCCAAGACCTTCCAGCCCAAGTCACGGCGGGAGTACTAGCGGGTGAAATCAATAACGTTGTCCTACCCCTCCCATGAAGTTCCATATATCTATACAGCCCCATCACCTATGTGTGAGTCGTTTGTCCAAGCAATTAACCTATTCTTGCAGCCACTATCATGTCATTAGAATTCACAGCAGAATTTTAAATTGAACTTTAAAAATTTCGACAATAGTATGTAATTTGAACCAAACCAGAGGTTTCCTACTCATGATATGAAAGTGCATCTAGGTGGTCTCCTGCCACACTCAATGATCATCAATAATATTTGATTCATAATATTAGTCACCAAGATAATTGTGTATGTGAAATCATCATCATGACATAATCAACAACATCTTTGTAATTGTGAGCAAGAACCATTGTAAATATACACATAATGAATCCATCATATGATTAGACATTATCATAAAACATGTCCATCATAATTATTATCATCATAACATCAATATGGAAAATTAATTATTATCACATCCATTCATAGTAAGAATCAAATATCTTAATCCTCAACTTGAGGTCCTCAAAGAATAATGTATCAAGGTTAATTTCATATCATGGTTCTTCAACCAAAGTGGGCACTGCAGGAAGGTGAATCTAGAGTAGAGGAGGAATTATACACGTGTAGCTTTTAGTTATTAGAATAGACCCAAAACATCTAGTTGAACTATATGTAATATGTAATTTACCCTTAACAGTATAATAAAGGATCAAGTAAGCCATCTCGTGATAAGTTAATTCATGGTAAATTTATGTGTTGTATAGTGTGTGACTCAGAGTTTATTTCATTTATTTTGTTTCCATATAACTTCACAATAAATGATGATCGAACAATAAAAAAATACATAAGAGAAGACAAAAATTTAAGTAATTTTAAGATCTAAGTTGGTGAGTCAAGTGGGGCATTGGTGGATGGATCGCGGATCATATTCATATATGATCATTTATTCATGAATTTTGTAAAGTGATACCACGATTAGTTTTAACACAGATGAGAAGACTATAAAAAGGTGGAGAGCTAGTTTCAAACAACCCCAAGATTGGATCAAGAAGAAAGAATCAGCGTCAATATTTTGGGATAGGATACTAGGAAGTTCTATTCATTTGGAATCCAATCTTACAAATTTAGGACCCAAACGAACCAAATTTCATGAAGCATGTCATTGTTTACCAAGTTTGCCATCAACATGGAAAAGAAAAACAAGAACAGTGTCCCCTTGGCCACAATATGATGTTGAAGAAGCACTACTTACCTCATGAGTCAAGCTAGATCTCTAAAGAAAAAGAGTATGAACGTGAGGAGAAGACAAAGTTGGTAGATGAAAACACTAGCAAAGTCCAAACACCTTTTAGAGTTGAAGCAAATACTAACACAAAGCCCTATAAATATGAAATTTATGCCCTTAGAGTAAATCGGTGGTTACAACAACTGGAAATTTATTTCAATGTGCTTGAAATTTGTGAAGAGAAAATGGTCTATTTCTCTTGGTTAAAGTAAGGTGGGAAATTTGTGTTACCACTTCAATACTCAAGAAGTGGTCATGAATGACTCAATGGGAAACATTCAATAATGTCATTAAGTTGCATCCTTATCTCATTGAATGTGAGGAAGAACAAAATATACAATGATATTCTTTCAACAAGGACAAAGTGCACAAGTGTGCAACACTAGGTTTCAAAAACAACTAGTTTAGTTGCAAATATCTCCCAATAACACCAATGTTTTCATTAAATGTTTGGGGGAACTACACAATGATATCCAAATAGAAGCATTTTTTTCAAACTAAAATGAACATTATGTACAAGTATGGTGTATAAAAGGGGATAGGAAAGGACAGTTCGATGGACCCAAGTAGAGAAAGTAACAAGAACACAAGAAAAGTGACAAGAAGAAAGGAAAGAGAGAAACCATGGCTACACAAGAATCTGAAGCCCCACTAACCACTATAAGAACTACAACATTAATGGCTACACAAAAGAGAATTTTTGGACTAAATGCACCCTAAATGGTACAAAAGACAATAAAAGAATAAGAAATTGTTAGCTATAGATTTCAAATAAAATATGAAATCAATATCATAATTGATGGTGAGGTTATATACGCATATAGTCAAAGAAAATTGGCCTTGAGTAAACTCAATCCCAAGGAGGAAAGAGAGATCATTGAACACTTTCATATTAATATCACATTAGATAAGACAAAGGTATACAATGCTTTTAACTCTAAATCTTAATGAACTCTTATTTCAGCCCAACTGGTTGAGCAATAAAAATTGGAAGGCGTGACAATCCTTATCCATATTCATTGGGACAAGTGAGCCAAGATATGGAGTTGAGAACAACCCAACAATGCAAATTCAAATACGTAGTTAATGAAATTTTTTCTAATGAAGTAATGGAAGGTGTGATTCCATTAGATGTATGTGGAACCATATTAGGAAGATGTATATTTATTTGAGAAATGGTGTGGTACCGTAACCAATACCACATGGGAAATATTTTTTGTAAATGCATACAAACAAAAATTGAAACTCTCATTAATAAGTACATACAATGCTTGGAGATTGGTTAGTGAAAACAAATAAAAATATGTTGATGGTCTTGAGAGAGAGTCAATATAAATAAGGAGATAAAAAAATATTTTGAAGGATGTGAAAACAAACAAAAGTAATAGCATAAATTGATCACTACACTGACACAGAAGTGTTTTAAGAACCTAAAGGGTTGTGACCTAAAAAGAAAATTGAGCACAAGATTCAATTGTTGATAGAATCTTCATTCCCAATATCCAATGGAATCTACAATCTTTATAGGAGGCTAAAAAAGTGAAGGAGACACAATGGCACTTGAAGCAAGGAGTCATAAATTCCAATTCTTCACTTTGTGGGTCACCCATCGCCATAGTGTGAGAAGGAGGACACTGGAGAATATGTATTAGTTATTGAACATTGAAAAAAATAACCATCAATAATGTATATACATTGCGAAAAAACAATTACTTAGTGGATAAGAAATAGAAATCCAAGTTATTTACAAAGCTAGACCTAAAATTATTGTATAACTAAGTGTAACTAAAAGTAGAAGACACTTGGAAGATTATGTTTAAAGCATGACAAGACTTTTTGTAAGTTTTGAATATTTATAGTATGCAATGAATACATATATTGTTTATAAATAGAAAATCAAAACAATGGAAATCATATATAATAATAAGAGATTTACATAGAAACCCTTAACCAAGAAAACCAACAAAATGTTTAGAGTTGCACCTCTAGTTTTATCATCAATTAACTTCATCATTTACAATAAAATATATAGAATCGTGTGGCATCCAAAATCATAATCTATTGATTTGGATTAATTCCTTAACCAAAATTTAAAATCCATGTGTTGAAAAACTATGTGACACAATATTGAAAAAACCAAAATTTGTGTTAAAATTAACCAAAATGGATGCAAAAAACCACTCTAAATAATTTTTTAAGGACTCCACCCCTGAACCCTTGGGAAAGGGGGGCCTATAACCACCTCCCCTCCAAAAATTGCACCAAGCACATACAAATCATGTGTGTAGATAATCACACAAAGAATATAACACATACCCAACATTCTCCCTCTTGTTGTTTAGTTACATACAGAGGACCACAATATCAACAATCCAAGTACATGATGTGCATTGCTCTACACCAAGAAAACTTCATAGTACTCACAAAATTTGTTAATGAATTTTCAACATTCTTCAAGGTGTCAACCTTCACCAACAATACATTCTTATCTTCAACCATGTCTCTCATAAAATGATACTAAACATCAATATGTTTTGTGTAAGAATGATAAGTTTGGTTCTTTTCAAAAACATTATATTCTAATTGTCACGATCTAGCATTACCACTTGTTGCAAAAATGTAATACTAAATGCAATCATTGTAAAAATACAACTTCACCAGGTATTCAATGTTTGTACTTCATATTGCAACTGTAGATTATCTCTTGTTAATCCAATTGATGGCTCCTTCAAATAGTTTAAACACATAACCAGTTATAAATATTATGTTATCAAGATCTCTAGACCCATCTACTTCAATGAAGCCATGAATATCCAACACTCTGCCTGCTCTAGGTATTCCTTGGTAGCAAATTCCATAATCAAAAATGTGACACAAATACTGAAAAACCCTTCTTTATAACTATCCAATGTTATTTTCATAGTTTGACATATACCTACTAAACTCCCACTTCATGTGTAATTTTTTGTATAATGAAAACCATTACATACAACAAACTACGAATGGAAATAACATAGGGAACATCAAGGCATGTCCTCTTCCTCTTTCTATGTATTTGAACACTATTATGTAGATAACTTTACACCGATATGAATAGGGACCTTGACCAATTTACATTCTTGCATATTAAACCTCTTCAATATTGTCTCAACATATTTCCTCTTATTCATCCAATATTTCATATTTCCCAAATCTCTTTTAATTTCCATACTCAAAATAATATTTGTAGCGCCAAGATCTTTCATGTAAAATTTAGAGGATAACAGTAAAGTTTTCACATCCTTGATTATTTCCTTGTTGTTTCCAATTAGCAACATTTCATCCACATACAAGGCCACATAAATAAAATGATCACCAAATAATTTGAAATACACCTAGATATTAGCATTTCTTCTTGTGAAACCAAGTTGTGATATATAAGTATCGACTTTTGATACCACATCCTTGGAGATTGTTTTAACACATACAAGGAATTTTTCAGTTTGAAAATTTATCTCTTTCTTTCCCTTCAATGCAAAACCCTATAGCTATTTCATGTAGATTCATTCTCCATGATCCATGTGTAGAAATGTTCCATCTACTTTACTTCAAGGTTGGGATCACAAGCATCAATAATAGACAAAAGAAATATAATGGATGTTAATTTAACAAAAGGTTGAAAATTTTCACCAAAATCAATTCTTTCCACTTGGAAATATCCCTTTGCTACTAACCAAGCTTTGTATTTCTCCACTTTACCTTATGCATTCAGCTTCTTCTTAAAAACTCATTGTCTACCAATGGATTTCTTCTAGTCAACAACTCAACTATATCGCAAGCCTCATTCTTATCTAAGGTTTCCATTTCTTCAACCATGACCTTCTTCCAAATTTTACCATCCTATGAATCTACTACCTCTCTAACGATTATAGGATCATAATTAGTAACAGACAAGGAAAAAATAGAACAAAAATAAAGTGGAGTACACCTTTATGGCTTCCTTCTTTTCCAACTCAATCTTCTCAATACTAGAGTATGAGGCTCTTCTTCTTTGATTCTTGATCTTTTCTTGAATCAAATTCATCGTCCTTCAACTCAAACTCTATATTATCTTATTCTTTTTTCTTTGATACAACTTCCTATTTGGTAACATCTCCAACCTCTAAACATGAAACATCTAAACTATAAACAATCTTCTTAGTTTCTAGGTTCCTAACTTTACAACCTTTTAGCCAATCATTATAACCAATAAAGATACACTTTCAACTTTATTGTCCAACTTACTCCTATTTTCCTTTGGCCTGTGTACACACGTATCAAAACCAAAAACTCTAAGATCTTTAAGAGATGGTTTTTTATGAATTCATCCCTCATGAAAAGTCTTGTAAATTAATACTAATGAGGGTGGTCAATTTACCAAGTAACATGAAGTATCCACTACCACCGCCAAAAATTATTTTCCTAAATCGACACCAATCAACATGCTCCTTACTTTTTCCATCAATATCGTATTCATCCTTTTCACAACCCCATTGTGTCGATGTGTGTATGGATGTAATTTTCCTTGTTATACCATGCTTCTTACGAATTCCTTGAATTCATTCCTACATAACTCTCCACTAGTGTTTGTCCTCAACACCTTAATTTTCTTTTTTGATTCTCCACAAGAGACTTGCACTCTTTAGTCCAAAGATATTATAGTTCCTCTAAAGGAAATAAATCTATGTGTTTCTCGAAAAATTATATATGAAAGAAACATAGTACACATATTTACTTAATGATGGGTTTGGCATAGGTCCAAACACATCATTGTGTATTAACTCTAAAATTTCCTTTGCTCTTGTAACACATGACGAGAATCTTACTCAATTATATTTAAACTAGATGCAATGTTCATGGAATTCAAGACCTACAATACAATCAACCATACCTTTATTGTGTGATGCTCAAACGCCCTTCTCTCTAATATGCCCTATTCATTGGTGCCATAGCATTGTCTTTTGTCCAAAGACAATATGGTTTTGCCTTCTTGATTCCACTCTCATGAACGACAAAACTGTGACACCCATCAATGATGGTGCTTCCCAATAGTTTGTATATAATTCCAATGTAAACTCCCCTCAACAAAACCTTTGCTCCTTGAACCATCCTGAAAGTTTCCCTTTCAAACACGGTATTTACACCTACATCACTCATCCTGCTTAGAGACATCAAGTTTCTAGGTAGCCTTAGAATGTGTAGAACACCAAATGTTATTTTAATCCTTCCATCCTTGAGCATCAACTTGACATTTTCATGTCATTTTATTCTAGTTGTTAGGTCATCTCCTAGGAAAATATCACCTCCATCATATCTTTCATATTCACAAAACCACTCCCTACAAGGATTCAAATAAAAAGAAGCACTAAATTTGATAAACCATATCTCATGATCTACATGTGTACTTGAAGAAGACAAGTACACATTCCCTCCTTCCTTTGAGGAGGCTTTCCTTCTATGGAAGGAGCATCATCAGATCCCTTCCCTTTATCATTTTTTTTATCTAAAAGAATTCTTGCAATGGCAAGCTTTACCACATTTTCAGTGTTTCTTCAAGTATTTTCCTAGAGATTTAGATCTACCTCTTGTTTTAGATCTCCCACTTGAGGACTTACTTTAATTTCTATCCAGGGAATATCCTCTTATAAATAAGGCATCTATGCTTTAACTATCCATGATTTTTCTCATTTCTTCCAATAATAAGAATGAAATCGCATCCTTAAAATTCAATGTGGTTGTATTACTACCAATATCCATAGCCAAACTATTCCATGAATTTCAAAATGAACACAATAAACTAATACATTTATCTTCATCTAAAACTTTAATATCAACATTCATCAACTAACTAACCATAGTATTGAAGGCGTTTAGATGTTCTATCACAAAGTCTCCACCCTTCATCCTTAGGAAGTACAAATATTTTCAAAGGAAATGTTTGTTTACCAAGACCTTATACTGACACAAAGTCCCTTATTTATCCCATAACTCCTTGGTTGTAGCTTCTCCTTAAACATTTAGTAACATTAAATTTAAAAAGGCTACCAAATTGTGGTATTTTCCTTCTTATCCAACTTTTTCCAATCTTTCATTGACATACACAAAGGTGTAGTATTAGGATTCACAATGACCCTCTTATCTTTATCTATCAAAATATTCTCCATCTTGAGCCTCCATAGCTCAAAAAAAAATTCATTAAATTTTTCAATCTCAATTTTTGACTTGCTCACCATTCAT
Organism: Pinus taeda; assembly: GCA_000404065.3. Classification (NCBI taxonomy): domain Eukaryota; kingdom Viridiplantae; phylum Streptophyta; class Pinopsida; order Pinales; family Pinaceae; genus Pinus; species Pinus taeda. The sequence continues at coordinate 399,608 of APFE030007311.1, read as the reverse complement.
TTCCAACATAAAAATCATCATTGCAAATCTCACTGAAACTATGTTTATCACAAACCTAGGATAACCAAACCCCTAGCAATAAAGGTTCCCCCTTAAAGCCAATAACTTCTTTAATACCAAATGTAAGTTTTGAACCTTTACAATAAGAAATGAATGCACCAATTAATTATAAATAGAAAAGTAAAACAAATGAAAACCACACATAATATTAGAAACCCTTAGCCAAGAAAACTAACAAAATGTTTAGAGTTGCACCTCTCATTTTTATGATGAACTAACTTCATCATTTACAATATAATATATAGGATCTTGTAGTATCTAAAACTCTAATTTTTTGACCCAGATTAAATTAATACCTTAATTCCTTAAGGTAAATTAAAAAAACCATGGGCTAAAAAAGGTGCCACAAGTCTACAAAAAGTGAACATTGTGTGCTAAAAACCACCAAAAACAAATGCAAAATACCACCAAAAAAATTGAGGGCTCTATTGAAATTCCTTTGCACCCTAGGTTTGGTATATGACTAGACTAGCACATAAGCACACTAGGAGTGCTCAACAATGAACAACTTTGCACAACAAAAAATATCAAAAATGAAATCAACAATAGTACACAAGATGTATGTCCCAAATTTCACTCTTTATTAGTCCATCAATAAAATAATCATAGGGCTCTGGTACCAGGGATCATGCCCCTTAAGAAACCTTGATACAAACTAGTATACACATTATACAATAAATTACAACTAGGGCTTGAGGTCTAATCCTTCAGACCCTTAATTTTCCCATAAATACAAAGACAAACAACTTGACTTATTTATTGTAGCATTTCTTTTCCTTTAGCCCTTTTTTTCCTCTTGTCCACTGCTCCTAGTTTTCCTTTTCCTCCTTGTCACACAGATATTAGCTCCATTAAACTTCTAGCAATTAGCTACTCACAGGTGGAATCTTCCTTCAATTCATTGTACTTATACCAACATCAAAACACTTGTTGTTAGGTCCTCCTTACTCCAGTAGAATTCACTTTTATCACGGTTGGCTTTCTCCTCTAGGCCAACCCCTTCATTCACTCTTAAATTCCCACCTCACAAGCCTATAACATGTTGTAAGTGACAATACAGGGCTTGATCTAAAATCTTTCAATAGTGGCCTAAATATTTAGGCCTTAGCCTTGCTGGCCACAATCCTTGAGGCCTACAACAAGCCTTTGTTTCTCCTCAGTGGGCCAACAAATTAATATTATCACACACACCTATACCCTTTTCTTGCTGACCCTCACCCTACTCATTTTTGGCACTTAATTAACCCTTTTTTTATCTAGTCAGCCTCCTCATTTTACATCTCTCTGGTTTCCTTCTCAAAAACAAAGAGGGATCAAACCTCCATCTTCTCAGCTGCAAATCACCTCCTATGGTTGCATCTATACTTTTTCCTTATTATAGAGTCCAAAACTCTCGCGTATGCCTAGCTGAAGCTTCCCAACCAAACTCAACCTCCAGGATCCTCCTTGACTACGGCCTAGACTAGGGCTTCTTGTGCCCTCATCCCTGCATACATCCTATGACACTCTACGACTTACTGCCTGCGACCCTCTACAACTTGTAGTATGCATCCTACTATTACACTTCAACCCTCTGTTCAGACAACAAATCCATGACTCTATAGACCCTCAACAGATACCTACACGGCCTCCTCTTAGACATGATTCTAACCTCAGAAACTTGTCCCTCTTGCTAAGTGTGGTTCTCTTCTTCTAAGGAAAAATTATTTTGCAAATGATGTCCATCTCACTTGTGTGTTTATTCCTCTCCTATGGCCTCTTATTTATACTTTTGCATGAGTAATCTTGGGGGTTTTCCTTGTCCCTCAAGAAACCACTATTTTACCACTCAATCACAATTTAGATTAAAATATCATTACCTTGGGTCCCAAACCCATAGATTTGGGTCAAAACCCCAACCACTTGGGTACTTTTCCCAACAAACTAACTTTGGTGGGTCTCTACTCAAAAATACCTTCCGAGCTATCCAAATTTCAACACTCCCTCTTAGTGAGGAAAGTATTTCCATCACTCCTTGAAATCTCCAACTCCATGACTTTTTCTTACATACCCATAATTTTCCTTGCATGAGTCATGAATTTCCCTTGCATGGCCATAATTGTCCTTGCATATGCCATGTCTTCTTTAACTTGTGTCCCTCCAAAGTTAGTCTCGAGTTGTGGTTGAACACTAGCTAGTCCACTCTAGACCACCACAACTCAACTTTGCAAGTGTCCTCATCTTCATAAGTCAAATACCTCATGCGCACATGGCTCCATTGTCGAATGTGAAACTCCAAAACCTAACGAATAAGTAACTATCTCATGATCAACCTGTCATTCGCACGAAGTTATCTCATCCATGCCAAATCCCCTTCTTTATTGAACCTCCTACTCCATGTCTAGGAAATATGTTGCTCACAGCTCCCTCTTCAGCTGACACATGTGCACACTTTGATTCAATTGCCCTTCAAAGTAACATTGATACCATGTTGAAATTCCTTTTCACCCTAGATCTTGTCTATGACTAGACTAGCACATAAACACCCTAGCAGTGCTCAATAATGAACAAATTTGCACAATGGAAATTATCAACAGTGAAATCAACAACAGTACACAATATATATGGCCCAAATCTCATTCTTTATTATTCCATCAATAAAAGAATCATAGGGCTTGTGTACCAAGGATCATGGCCCGTTATAAACCGTGGTACAAATTAGTATACATAGTATGCAATAAATTACAACTAGGGATTGAGGTTTAATCATTCGAACCCTCAATCTACCCACGAATACATAGACATATAATTTGACTTGTTGTAAAATTCCTTTTCCTCCAACCCTTTGTAACCTCTTTCCCACTACTCCTTGTTATCCTTTGCCTCCTTGTCACAGAAAGATTAGCTCCATTAAACCTTTGTCAATTAGTTTCTCACGGGTGGACTCATCCTTCATTTCAATGTACTTATACCAACATCAAAACACTTTTTGTTAGGTCCTCCTTGCTCCAACGGACTTCACTTTTATCACGGTTGGTCTGCTCCTTTAGGCTAGATCCTTTAGTCACTCATAATTTCCCACCTGGAATCCCTAGGCACAACCCTATAACATGTAGGTACCAATATAGGGCTCGGTCTACACTCTTTCAACAATGGCCTAAATATTTAGGCCTTGGCCTTATTGTCCACAATCCTTAATGCCTTCAACAAACCTTTGTTGCTCCTCAAGGTGGGCCAGCAAATCCTTCCAATCACATATACCTCTTCCCTTTTCTAGCAAACCCTCGGCTTACTCATTTTTGGCCCCTGATCAACCATTTTTCTATCTAGTCAACCCCCTTCTCATTGTACAGCTCGATGGTTGCATTCTTAGCTATAGACAGGGTTCAACCCTCCTCCTTCTCAGTTGCAAATCATCTCCTATGGTTGTGGCTATACTATGTCCTCACTGGACAATCCAGAACTCTCACATCTACCTAGCTTAAACTACCCAACCAACCTTAGCCTCTAGGATCCTCCTTGACTTTGGCCCATACTAGGGCTTATTGTGTCCCTGGCCCTGCCTAAAGCCTATGACATGTAGCCCTTACGATCTACAGCCTATTATTACACTTCATCCATTTGTTCAAACATCAAATCCACGACTCTCTAGACCTTCAACAAATCCTTACATGACCTCCTCTTGGATAGTCTTCTAACCTCATAAACATGCCCCTCTTGCCAACCACGGTTCTCTTCTTTTAAGGAAAAACTCCTCCATAAATTATGTCCATCTCACTTGTGTGTCTAGGGATCTCCTTTGGCCTCTTATTTATACTTTTGTGTGAGTGATCTTGGGGGTTTTCCTTGTCCCTAAAGAAACCCCTATTTTACCACTCAATCACAAATTAGATTAAAATATTGTTAACTTGGATCCCAAACCCACAACTTCGAGTCAAAATCCCAACCACTTGGGTACTTTTCACAACAAGCTAACTTTTGGTGGGTTTTCTCCACTCGGAAATACCTTTCGAGCTACCCAAATTTTAAGAAGCTCCCCTGTCAAACCCCCAAGCAGAGGAAGCCCGCTAACCCCCCTTTTCGAATCCTTTGTTACACCTAACATATACGAATGACATATAAGGCTAGTCATGCAATAAATATAACACATACCCACTACTTTTATGAATGGCTAATAATTATATGGACCTACAACTTTTGTGCAAGTTGTGATGTGTTGCATCTATTTATAGCTTCCTTTGTAATAATTTATTTGGTCAACACTTTAGTATTCAACATTGTGTAAGAGCATATCTCACATTTGACACACTAAGTTGACATTAGTGGTTAGCCAATATCAAGAAGTGTGATTTTGATAAATAATCTTTGTTTTACCTCGAACATGTGATTGATGGATGAAAATTGAATATAGATCCATTGAAGATCAAAACCCTCAAACAAGTGATGATGAACTCCGAACAGTCTAATGGAGATAAGAAGCTATATGGAAGAATCAAAATGCTTGTGAAAATTCATAGCTTCATTTTCAGCAATAGTTACACCACTTCATGTAGTTACAACTAAAGGAAATATTTTCTATGGGGAAAGCAATGATAGAGATGTTTGGATGAATTAAAAACATGAATTGGTGAATACCAATGTTGTTCATGCCTAAGCTACAACAATGGTTCTAGACTGAGACTGGTGCAAGTAGGTTTGACATTGAGGGAGTGCTCATACAAGGAAGAAGACTTTGAGTGACTTTGAATCTTTTCATGGAGCAACACTAGAATACCCGACATATATCAAGAACTATATGCCCTTGTACAAGTAATGAAGAAATGGAAACTATTTCTTGAAAAAGGAGATGGTGATTCACATTGATCACCAACCATTCTAGTATTTGCAGAGTCAAACCAAATTGTAGTAAGCCAAGCATTACCAATTAATGGGACTTTTTTAGCATCGAATCATAAAATACAAGAAGGGAGTGACAAACAAGGTTACAAACATGCAATCAAGACCACCCATTTAGAGGATTGCAACTATGGCATATATGCCCTTGTACAAGTAATGAAGAAATGGAAACTATTTCTTGAAAAAGGAGATGGTGATTCACATTGATCACCAACCATTCTAGTATTTGCATAGTCAAACCAAATTGTAGTAAGCCAAGCATTACCAATTAATGGGACTTTTTTAGCATCGAATCATAAAATACAAGAAGGGAGTGACAAACAAGGTTGCAAACATGCAATCAAGACCACCCATTTAGAGGATTGCAACTATGGCAACAATATCATGGAATGAATGCTTCACCCATGAAGTTATAGGAGAAGACTATGTGAATAATTTTCATTTTAAAGGTGTTGACTTGAGAGAATGAGTTTCATATCAAAGATGGGTGTCTTTACAAATTAGGCAAGTTGTGCATGCCACAAGAAATGAGAATTCAAATTATTTGAGATGCACATGTGAAGAATTATTTGACAATTCTATATTGGAAACGTTGTTGAATTACAAAGGTATGTGTATCATCCAAAATTAAAAACAAGTTTCCAAGGTTGTGTTCTTTGTAGCACTAGTGAACCATGCAATAAGAAACTTGGGTTGTACATGCCACTTACTAATGCCTAACATACCATGGGAAAATATTTTGTTATGTATTTCTTGAAAATTTGCTAATGATTAGGCAAGGTCATGATTACTTGTTTATGGTAGTATAGCATTTCAAAAAAATGTGTGTTGATGTCTTGCAAGAATACAATCAAGAGTCATGAAGTTATTAAATTAAGTTTCAAATGTATGGATGCATTTCAAATGTCCTTGTTCAAATGTATCTAATCAAAATGCAAGATTTTTAGTTAAGTTTTTGATGACCTTATAGGAAAGAATGGATACAACACTGAAGCATTCTATAACCTTTCATCCCCAAACCCATGGAAAAACTAAAATAGTTAGCAAAATTTTGGTGCAACTATTGAGAGGTTGTACATCCAATGCTCTTTATAACATGGAAGCACATTCTTCTACCCAAAATTTTCCTTCCAAATCTTATTATGGGTATCTATCACCTTCGCCTTTTGATATCATTTATGAGCAACAGAAGGTGAACAAACAAGAAATGTGTAAGAGGCAAATAGGGCACATCGATTCATTGACAAGATCATGGAGATCCATTTGTAGTTGCATGAGCATCTCAAGAAGTGTCGAGAAGTACTAGAATCACCATAACCAACATAGGACTAATCACAAAATCTTTGTTGGGGACAAATTATAGCGTTTATCTTAGTGAATATCAAATTCAAGGAGCAACTAAAAAGTTGAAGTCATCAAGATATATATCATTTAAACTCATTGAACAAGTTAGTAAAATTGTATTTAAAATTGAGTCTACCTCCATAATTGTGGTGTATCCAATAGGAAATGTGGAGAATTTGTTTTTGTATGAATCATACTTGTTGGATAAGGTTGAAGAAACATAGGTTCTACTTATAGAAGAAGTTTTCATGTCAATTTCCATTAGAGGGCATTATGTTGCAAACGGTCGGTACTCATAGAGGACAACAAGAAATACTCGAAGGGTAATCTCCCAAGAAATCAAACTAGTATGTGAGAAGCAAAATCTCAAAATTGTTTCATCATCTCTTCCTGATGGCTTTTGGGGACCAAAATATTCCCATCTAGGAGATGCAATCTAAATAGATGCTTTATAGTGAACAAAATTTCAAAGTGCAAGCGCAACAATGTTCTTAGGGTATGAAATACAAAGTTCAATCAACCCTTTGAATGTGGAAAACAAACTGAGTCTTTTTAAGAATGCAAAATGTGGAAGGTGGGGTAAAACTCTAGAGACATGTATTGAATTCTCTCTCTACCCTTCACAGTATGATACCTCAAGTGTTGGCCAAATCATAGTTAAGAGGGGGCCAAGTGTGAAAATGCAAAGCTTCACAAACTTTGGTTGAGAGGTGTTACCTCCAACCATCTACATTACTTAGGATGGTGGGGTAAAGTCGAATGCAAGGTAGAGAATTCAAAGCAGGAGTAATTCATCCTCCACACTATGAATTGGAAAAGTCAATAGATACAAGGAATAAGGTGGCACAAGCAAAGTTCGAAGACAAAAGTATATCTCCATTGCCCTCTTCATCATTTAGTGAATGTATGTGCATTGATCATTGTGAAGGATAAGTCAATCATGAGGCCATGCCTATGCAGCGGCGAAGAAAGGGCAAAAAAAAGGTGCAAAGACACACATACCTTTTATATCAAAGGAAGACTTCCATGAGGGGATAACTATAATCAATCATTTGTCCTAAGAATATAAAGAGTCGAGCAAGCCATTTTAGACTAGAGCTTTCCCATATTAGGTTTCTCCAAGATAATTTTCTATGTTTTCTAGTTTGCATAATTGAGAATTTGTTGCACCAAGCTTGTTTGAATTTGAATTTACAATGATTGGTAATAAGCACATAAAAACATGTTATATCTTAAAAAATAGTTTTAGGATTCATGTTGGTGAATCACGCTAGCCATAGCTGATCAATTATGAATCACTGACAATTAGTTTGAAATGATTTTTCCTTCATTATCCATACTAGTGATTCTCTTTAAAACAAAAAACAAAAAAACAAAAAGGAAATCTCCCACCCCTCATATTTGGCTATCAATGCAGTGCCTTTGTGTAAACCAAAGATATTCATAGTAAGGAATTACATTTTCACTTGTAACTTACTAGTCTTCCACCAAGTCAATATTAGCGTTTCTTAGACAAGAAATACTCAAGTGTGACTTACTAGTCTTACCAAGAATTTTTTCTTCCTAATAAATTTGATCACATTTTTATTATTCTCATGCTCTTCAATACTTGTTGTTTATAATTCTTTATAACTAAATTCTATTTATTTTATTTTTTAAATTGGTCTAATATGTATCATTTTCCTTTTACTTTTGTCTATTCAATGTTTTTAACATGGTTGCTCTTAGAATTTTAGTTTCATTTTAAATCTAAATGAAACAAACATATTTTATTATTTTAGTTCAACATTTTATTGACTTTTAAAAAATTAAACATATCAATCAACAATATTTATATTAAATTGCATACTAAAATATTTCATAAAATTACTTTTACATATAAAACTCCAGACCATCATTCAATAAAATTAAAATATTACTTTAACAATATTCTTATTACATTACATATTAAACAAAACAAAACAAAAAAACATATTACTTAACAATATTCCTATTACATATTAAATAAATCATAACCATGTATCACTTTATATATCATCATTCAATAAAATTAAACAAACTACTCATTACATAATAACAAAAATATTTCATAAACATAACTTTTGCTCATTAACTTCCAACTCTCGTTCAACAACCTTCATGTAAACTTTCATTAAATAAACATTTAAACTAACAAATATATTTCTTAAATTTCTATAACTTTGCAAATAAACATCCAAGCCATCATTTTCAACAACCTTCATATAAACTTTAAATAAACATTTAACAACCTTCATGGAAGCTTCCTTTAAATAAAATTTGGACTAAATAAAAGTTTCGTTGACAACATTAGGGATTATGTAACAACCTTCATATAAAATTCCTTTAAATAAACATTTAACAACCTTAATGGATGCTTTCTTCAAATAAAAGTTGGGCTAAATAAAAGTTTCGTTGACCACAATAGGGATTCTGCATTATATACTTAAAGACAAATTATGAAGCACTTCAAAAGTAATTATATGGACACACTAAAATCTCTTTTTCTATTTTTAACATTATCTAGACCTAAAGTTCAATATATTATTGCATGAGTATATGAATACACTTAGATGAACGCAAATGCAAAATATCTAGAGATATATTTATATCTCCACCTCTTCTCGTTCGGTCTTCTTCGTTGCTTTAGCCATGTTTCCATATGTGTTTTGTCACGCATTGTTCAAAACCTTGTAATGTGCCTGCAACATCATCTAGCCATTTGCAAACCAGGTTTGGCCTTGATCCAAATGGATCTTAAAACCCTCTAAGTCTTCATATAGTTAAAAACTATTGCAAGGAAAAAACCTTTAAAAAAGGCGGAAAAAGCGGATTACACTATCGGGAGTGAAAAACATAGAGAAAACGAGAAAACAGAGCCTATCGGAGGTCAAAGGAACAACGCACCGGAGCTGTCGGATTTGGCCGATCAACGGTCCAGATCCGATCAGCATATCGCAATTGACGAAGACAGGGGGAGGCTATCGGAGGCGACCATATAAATGTTGCGATAGCGATTAGAGAGGTCAACGAGGACCATCAATCAAGTGCACAGATCGACTGCCCATGGTAACTCGTGATATCGCAATCGACGATTACAGGGGAACACTTACAAACAACCCGAGGTCTATGTGATATGCGATTGCGATCAATCGCATCAGAGCTATGCAAAGGAGCGGGGTCGATAACAACTGTCACTGCGATAGCGGGACCCAATAAAATTATGAATGATATTTGATATATTTTGAGATCGGGAAACAGAGCTTTTTCTATGTAAATTCGTGCTTTTGTTAAATAAATGAAAACCAAAGAAAATATGAATAAAGCGATAAACCGGACCCAAAAGGGTTTATACATGTAGATATATATGTTTTGAGTTCCGAAACAAGTGGGATTTCGAACAGGCTGTAGGCGGTAAGTGGTTTTGGCCGGGCTCCGCCCGAGCCCATACACTCGCTGCCACGTGGCCAGGCACCGAAGAGAGAAAACCACCCTTTTCGGGCGGTTAACCCCCGTACGCATGAGCCGCCTGAAATGAACCTCAGCTGTTGGACCTAGATCTCTCAGGTCAACGATGGAGATGCGATAAGCGATATAAAGGTGGACCCGATAGGAATATAAGGCAAAATTTATAATATTTCAAATCTGATAAACAACAGATTGGCGTATTTTCACAGTTTTACGTCTATTTCTCTGTGTAAATAGAGAACGACCATTTTTGAGATTTCAAAGGCCCGACGGTCCCTTCCGTCGCATAACAAGGGGCCACCGTCCCTGGAGACGTTATGCCATGATTGCTAACGCTCAGAAGGGGATTCGAGCGGACAGAGGCAGGGAGCCAGAGAGCCCGAGAAGGGGAAACAAATAGACAGTGTCGATTGGCTTTAAAGCCCCAGACTAACAGAGACAGAGACAGGCAATGTCGTGACAGAGAGAAGACAGAGACAGAGAGTGATAGAAAGAGTCTGTGTACTCATAGAGGCTTGAGGGATTCAAGCAAAACTCCTGTTGTTGTATCTGTTGTGTTGACACTCAATTTAAGCTCACACTTTGTAAAACTCTGCGCTTGAAGACATAATAGAGAGGTCACCACTGAAGGCTGGACCAGGAGACGTAGCCCAAGAGTTTTGGGTGAACTCCAGATTAAACTTGTTGTGTTATGTGTGTTGTCTATTATGTTTCTTTAACTGTTTCATTGTATATGTTATTTGCAATCTTATCGATCCATTGCACTAAGTCATATAGGCAAATCCATGCACATGAGTCTGTAATACCTTAATAATTGTCTAAGATCTCATTATCAGATCAAGTGGTATCAGAGCTCTAGGTTTGCTAAGGTTAGACAAGCTTGTGCTAGATTGTTCAATGCTAACTAGGTCAAAGCTCAAACTAGAAGAAGGAGAACTGGTTGATGCTAACCCAGAAATTAGAAGAGTCTATCCTCGGAGGAAAATGGCAGAAGAGATTCCCATGGAATCAGACTCTCAGTTCATGGACAGTTTCATGACCATGAGAGCCATGGTAGAAGAGATGTATCAGGAATTTAAAAAGGTTCAAGGTGAAAGTACTTCAACCTCCAAAAAAGACAAAGGAACAGAGGAACCTCTTCTAGATGGTCATTCAAGAGGCAAAGGGAAAAGGGAAGAGCCTCCTCCATCAACACCTCCTTCTAGCCCTTAAAATAAAAAGAAGAAAACATCTTTCATTAAATTAGATGTAAATTTTGATTTGCCAATATATGATGGAGAATTAAATGCAAAAAAGCTAGATAACTGGATTAGACAGATTGACGTATAGGGTGTATGTTAAGTTATGGTATGTTCTATGCTTAGAGCAATTTACTTTTCTTTCTTATTATTATTCATAGATTCACCTGTGCATAAGTAAAGTGCAGATAGAACATCAAATGATCAACAGAAAAAAAGCCAAGACAAGAGACACAAGATGTGGCGGCTAGCCAGAGACAAACCCCACAATGTGTGGGGAAACCCTTTGATCAAATCTTCTTTTATCTTCAATAATTCAACAGAGAGAAAGAGTACATAAATCTGATTTACATCTGCAGCAGCAAACCCTAGATCAGCGCCATTAGCATCATCAGTATCATCGGCATTAGCCGACATCATCATCACCGGCATCACCGACTTCACCGGCATCATTGGCTTCACCAGCATCATCTTAGGATCTCTCCTCCTATTAAAACCCAAAGACAAGTAGAGAGAGGAAGAGATCCAAATGTGTGTAGAAATGACTTGAAGTCCTCTTCTATTTATACTAAGACGTAGAGGTTGAATAGACATGACATTTGGACTTCTTGAGCCTACATAAGTTGTCGGTCGGTTTGATAATAATTCCATAATAATAATAAAAAATCATATCTCCATGAATACTTATTGAAATCAAATGATCTTTAAATCAATCCTACACCTCTCGACGAGAGGAATTTAATAAAAATATTATCATCCATGAATAAGATGACCCACATGAAGTTTGGCCCTAGTTGCCAATTTTAACAGTGCAGAACATTGATTCAGAAAAGAGAAAGATTCAGCTGGCCAGCGTTAGCCTTGGAGGAACTGCCCTAGTGTGGTGGGAAAGCAAGACACACGCTGATTTGAAGAAGCATGGTAAAATTCTTTCTACCTTGAATGAATTTGTTTGTCATTAAAAAACAATTCTATCCACTAACTTATATGCAGCAAGCAATAATGAGTTGGCAAACTCTTTGCCAATTAAAGGGGCAAAGTGTACAAAGCTATACCCGGGAATTTAAAAAAAAGAACTTTAATTCTAGACATTTCTCTAGACTCACCTGAAACTTTGTTGAAGTATATAGGTAGTCTGTATGGCTATTTGAGGCACACCATTCTCATGTTTAACCCTACTAGCATAGATGAGGTATCAGTTTAGGCTACACATCTAGATGCTAGAGGCAAGAATGTGAACCCAGAGATTGGGGGATCATCAAAACCTGCTGCAAGCAAGAACAAGGAAAAGAAGAAGCGGAAATGGAAAGAGAGGAAGCCAAACGCTGTACAAAAAGACAAACCTTCATGCAATCACTACAAAAATGATGGACATGATGATGCACACTGCTGGTTTTTGCATCCGGCGCTGAACCCCAAGAAGTTTGATGGCAAGAAGAAGACTATTGCTACTATTCATAAAGATTTGGGGTCAGAGTCAGGTGACTAAACAACAGTGATAGCGATAGGTATAAAAGGTAAAAATTCTGAAGCATATACAAGTAATTCTGCACAATCTATTGATAATGAAAAAAATGAGAGGAAAATACATGAGCTTTTTCATATTATAGTAATTTCCAAGCATCAAAAGGTTGATACTTTATTTGATAGTGGATCACAAGTAAACTTGATCTCTGAAGCAATTATAAAGAAGTTGGGACTACTAACTACACCTCACAAGAAGCCATATCCATTAGGTTGGGTATGTGATAAAGCAAAGCGACAAGTGACTAGACAATGTAAACTTAGGTTTGCCTTTGAATCAACATTTGTAGATGAGGTTGAGTTAGATATAGTTCCCTTGGATATATGTGGTATTGTTTTAAGAAATCCTTACTTGTATGATAGAAAAATCATTTTTTATAGAACTGAAAATAAGTATCAACTCACAAAAGATGGAATAGAATATATTGTAAGAGCTCATCAGCTCAAAAATGACTACACTCTCATAAATTTAGGGCAGATGAAAAAAATTGTAAATTCATGCAAGCAATTTTTGCTAATGGTTGTAAATTAAAAGAACCCTAATAAAACCAATGTATTTGAAGGTTGTGATGCTAAACAGAGAGTTGATTTAGAAAAAGTTGTTTCAAAATATGATATCCTATTTCAAGAACCTAAAGGTCTGCCACCCAAAAGGGAAATTGTGCATGATATTCATTTGCAGCAAGATGTTCCATTACCTAACATCAGAATGTATAGGTTATATGCGTTAGAGAATGCAGAGATCAATAAGCAGGTACAGGAATTGCTTGATAAAGGGTTCATAAGGCCAGGCACATCGCCATGTGGATCTCCAATTGTGTTGGTGAGAAAGAAAGATGGTTCGTGGAGGATGTGCATTGATTACAAAGCATTGAATAAAATAACAATCAAAAATCGTTATCATCTTCCTCGCATTGATGATCTATTAGATCAGTTGAAAGAAGTTGTTGACTTTTCCAAGTTGGACTTGCGTAGTGGCTATCATCAAGTCAGAGTAACAGAATAAGATGCATGGAAGATTGCTTTCAAAACAAAGCAAGGGTTGTATGACTAGTTGGTTATGCCTTTTGGCTTAAGTAATGCTCCTGCCACTTTCATGAGAGTTATGAATGATGTACTTTGACCTTTTATTGATGATTTTGTAATTGTATATTTCAATGACATTCTTATTTTCAGTGAAACATGGGAAGAACATTTGAAGCATGTAAAGCAGACTCTAAATGTTTAAAAAAAAAAAATCTCTATGTGAAGTTATCAAAATGTGAATTTGGCAAAACATCTTTAAATTATTTGGGTCATATTGTAGGGGGTGGTGAATTGAATATAGATCCCTCTAAAGTTGAAGTCATTGTGAACTAACCTAAACCCAAATCTGCTACAGAGGTTAGGAGTTTCCTAGAAGCAACACAAATATTGGAGAAAGTTTATTGCTAACTTTTCCTTGATTGCAGCTCCCTTACATGTTTTGACAGGATTGAACAAGGTGTTTCAGTGGGGAGGCAAACAGCAAAAAGCCTTTGACACCTTGAACAAAAAAATTAGTATATCACCAGTACTAGCATTGCCAAATCTTCAAAGACCATTTGCGATTGAAACAGATGCTAGTGACTATGCCATGGGAGCAGTGTTAATGCAACAAGGTAAACCCATATGTTATCATTCTGATACATTTAATTATACAGTAGTTAATTATACCCATATGATAAAGAATTGTACGCATTAGTGCAGAATGTGAAAAAGTGGAAACATTACCTATTGGGCAAAGAAACAATTATACATACAAATCATCAACCACTTTAATATTTGCACTCACAAACTAAATTGCAGCAATCAAGACACTATAGGTGGATGGGGTTTCTACAACAGTTTCATCTTGTCATCAGATATAAGAAAGGAATATACAATAAGGTTGCAGATATGTTATCCAGACCAATCATAAATGCATCTATTATACTGAAGCATAACTCAGTGTTGCATGAAAGCTACATTGAACAATATGCTCAAGATGTAGATTTTAAAGATGTATATGCAACTTTAAGTCATGGCAAACAAGTAGAAGAATTGGATTATCATGCTAAGGACCAACTCTTATATCATTTGAGAAAGTTATGCATTCCTCAAACTGAAAGAGTTAACATAATCTGAGAATCACATACTTCTCTAATATCAGGTCATTTTGGGGTAAGTAAAACAGTTGCACAGCTGCAAAGATCTGTTATTGGCCAAGAATGCATGAAATAATTTCTAGATATATTAAAGGGTGTACCATGTGTGCTAAAAGCAAGCCCAGCGATAGAAAACTAGGCTTGTACACTCCACTTCCAGTTCCTTCTCATCCTTGGGAAAGTGTTTCCATGGACTTTATTGGGGGATTGCCAAAATCTAGAAGAGGTCATGATTATTTATATGTTATTGTGGACAGGTTCAGTGAAATGTGTATTTTAACACCTTATAACAAGCAGATTACAATTGAACAAACATCAAAATTGTTCTTTCAGCATGTATGGGTTCATTTTGGGTTACCCACTTCTATTGTCTCTTATCGAGATTCCCGATTTGTTGAGAACTCTTAGTCAAGTCTGTGGGAACTGATGGACACCAGACAAAAGAAGAGCACAACCTTTCATCCACAAACAGATGGCCAAACAGAGGTGGTCAATAGGACAATGATCCAGTTGCTTAGGGGATATTGCAGCAAGCATCCCAAACTTTGGGATGAACACTTAGGTTATGTGCAACACGCTTACAACCGTGTTAAACACTCTTCTACACAAAGATCTCCTTTTGAGACTTGTTTTGGTTTTACACCTAGGCCTCCCTTGGATTTTGTCTTTAGTAAAGACATAGCAAGTTGATGGACACAGTGACGTGGACAAAGCAACCAAGGTCATTGAACATATCCAAGAATTCACCAGGGAATGCAGGAACAACTGGAAAGAAGCCAGGCCAAATACAAGGCAAGGCATGATAAGCATCGAATTGAGCATAGCTTCCAAGTTGGTGATCAAGTCTAGCTATATATCAACAAAGACAAAATGCAAGGTGAAGGTAAAAAGTTGAAGCCAATAAGCTATGGGCTTTTCAAGATACTTAATAAAATTGGTGAAAACGTTTTTCGCCTTGATTTGCCAGCGTACATGCACATCTATTCAGTAGCTAATGCAAAGAACTCGAGACTGTTTGAACTTTCATTGATTAAAGATCCCGAAGAGCAAAGTCAGTTGCTTTCTATTGATGATTTGTTGCCTGAATATCTCAATGAGTTGCAGGAAGATACAATTCTGGATAGGAAGGTGAGAACTACGTGTAGAGGGGATGTTAAGTACCTCAAAATCGGACTCAAGGGTTCAACACCAAGCAGTGCAAGATGGATAGAGATTGAACAAATGAAAAAGTTGTATCCTCGATTGATGCATAAAAACCAACTTTTGGTGGTCCAAAAGCTTTTTCAGTGGGAAGCATGATCCAAATGGATCCTAAAACCCTCTAAGTCTTCATATAGTTAAAAACTATCGCAAGGAAAAAACCTTTAAAAAAAATGGATTACACTATCGAGAGTGAAAAACATAGAGAAAACGAAAAAAACAGAGCCTATCAGAGGTCAAAGGAACAATGCACCGGAGCCATGAATCTGG
Organism: Pinus taeda; assembly: GCA_000404065.3. Taxonomy (NCBI): domain Eukaryota; kingdom Viridiplantae; phylum Streptophyta; class Pinopsida; order Pinales; family Pinaceae; genus Pinus; species Pinus taeda. Next base: position 383,446 of record APFE030007311.1, on the reverse strand, counting down.
TCGATCAATGGTCCAGATCGGATCGGCATATCGCAATCGGTGGAGGTTATCAAAGACGACCATATAAATGTTGCGATAACGATTAGCGAGGTCAACAAGAACCATCAATCAAGCGCGTAGATCGACGGCCCAAGTTAACTCGCGATATCACAATCAGCAATTACATGGGAGCGCTTACAAATGGCCCGGGGGTCTATGCAATATGCGATTACGATCAATTGCATTGCAATATCGCGTTAGAGCTATGCAAAGGAGCAGGGTCGATAATAACTGTGACTGCGATAACCGGACCCGATAATATTATGAATGATATTTGATATATTTTGAGATCCGAAAACAACGCTTTTTCTATGTAAATTCACGTTTTCGTTAAATAAACAAAAACAAAAGAAAATGTGAATAAAGCGATAAACCGGACCCAAAAGGGTTTATACACGCAGATATATATGTTTTGAGTTCCGAAACAAACGGGATTTTGGGCGAGCCGTAGGCGGTAAGTGGTTTTCGTCGGGCTTCGCCCGAGCCCATACACTGGCTGCCACATGGCCAGGCGCCGGAAAGAGAAAACCACCCTTTTCGGGCGGTTAACTCCCGTACGCATGAGCTGCCTGAAATGAACCTCAGCGGTTGGATCTAGATCTCTCAGATCAACGGTGGAGATGCGATAAGCGATATAAAGGCTGACCCAATAAGAGTTATAAGGCGGAATTTATAATATTTCAAATCCAATAAATGGCGGATTGGCGGATTTTCACAATTTTACATGTATTTCTCTGTGTAAACAGAGAACGATCGTTTTTGGGATTTCAAAGGCCCGATGGTCCCTTCCGTTGCAGAACAAGTGACCACCGTCCCTGAAGACGTTATGCCATGATTGCTAACGCTCAGAAGGGGATTCAAGCGGATAGAGGTCGAAATCCAGAGAGCCCGAGAAGGGGAAAAGAATAGACAGCATCGATTGGCTTTAAAGCCACACACTGACAGAGACAGAGATAGGCAGCGCCGAGACAGAGAGAAGACAGAGACAGAGAGTGATAGAAAGAGTCTGTCTACTCAGAGAGGCTTGAGGGATTCAAGCAAAACTCCTGTTGTTGTATCTGTTGTGTTGAGACTCAATTTGAGCTCACAATTTGTAAAACTCTGCCCTTGAAGACATAATAGAGAGGTTACCATTGAAGGCTGGACCAGGAGACATAGCCCAAGAATTTTGGGTGAACTCCAGATTAAACTTGTTGTGTTATGTGTGTTGTCTATTATGTTTCTTTAGCTGCTTCATTGTCTATGTTGTTCGCAATCTTATCGATCCATCACACTAAGTAATATAGGCAAATCCATGCACATGAATCTATAATACCTTAATAATTGTCTAAGACCTCATTATCAGATCAGGCCTCAAACCAACCAAAGGTTATTTTATTTCTTCCTTATATTGTATCTTTTATTCAATCTATTTCCTCTCAGCACTTGCTCACACTTTGCATGTAGCCTCCTAAGAAAACCGCATAAACGTTTGATATGTAACCTATTGGAATCAATCTATAAACCATTATTTGGAATGGCTCAGAAATTCATCTAGATGAATAATGTCTTGGCCTCAAAACATTCAAAAGATATTTTATTTGACTATGTAGAACATTATGTTTATAATCAAATATTCTCTATGTAACGTCTAGTTTTCAATGCAATGCATCGATTATCCATTCCTTTAAAAGTATAGGACATCAAATCCGGAGGGTTCTTCATTTACACTTTATTGCGGCATAGGAAATAACTTACGAAGAGAACCTCTGAGTTCTACATACAGTTACAGATATAACATGCACAACTCATAACAATATAAACAACGTCGGTGAATAATCATTTATCGTTGCACAGAAATAAACCATAAATGCAATGACATCAATCTCATGAATTCACACCATAATACAATGCTTATCTTGAAAAAGAATCAGCAACTCAATTTCATAAAGAAGATTTCAACACGAACACAACATGCTCTTCATTGAACAAAGCCACCCATGAGCTGAGAACCAATGTGACAAAGGAGAACCAGAGCATGAGAAAGGCATTCTCTCAAAACCCATTCTACAAGTGAAAGCATATGCAAAGAACACAATCCAATATGCAACAGTGATCTTAAAACCCTTACTAGCCCCAAATAGATCAAGGAAAAGGCTAAGCTAAGCCAATGAACCTTGTTAGGTCTAGTGAAACCAATGCAGAGCAACCACGCCTTGGCATATCCACAAGCAAAGACTTCCAACCCAGAGTGTGACAAAAGCATCTCTGAAAACCCATTCTACTAGCCCAATTGGTTCAAGGAAAAGGCTAAAGCTATAATGCAAAGAACCTTGTTGGGTCAGCAAAATCAAAGCAGAACAATCACAGCTCAATCTATCCAACAAGCAAAGATTCCTATCCACACTATTGGGCCCTCTCTGCCAACCCTGATCAGATCAAGTCTACGAGTCCTCCATGCTAACCACAGATATAATCCAGATGGAGATAAGTGCCTACTGGGGTAGTAAATTCCCTTGTTTCAATTTTCTACTCTTCACCATTCATCCTCCACGAGAATGTTAGAACCAGCACCCCACAACTCCAAGGCTTAAATGGGCAAAGTTATTACTCCAAGAATAAATGACGGCAGCCAAGTGTGAGAGCTCAAAAAACGCAAATCAAAATAATCAACGGGAAGATGAACCCTTGCCCCCTTTCCAATGGTCTCCATACAAGGAGGTTCGCCTTGCCAATTTGTCAATTAAACTTCAGTCAAAGTTTTGACCTGAATATCTACAAAAGTCCTAGATTTTCAATCAAAAACTCCACCCAGTATATCTTGTTATCGCAAAGACAGCAGCTTATAGGCCTGAACAGAATGCACCAAGATATTTTAATTTAAAATGATGATTAATAGAACAAATATGAAATTAAGATGCATCTATAAAAACAATATTTGGATAGAAGACATAGATTAAGCTGTCATTTGAATTTCCTTCTAACTGAGCCCTGTGGGTATTGTTTTCCCTAGCAATCCCCCAAAGTTCCTTCAGCTCCTCAGCATGCGCGTTTCTCTTTTACTCTTGCTAGAATAAGACTTGATTAGTTCCTTAAATAATAAACATGTTATGATAAGATTTGTCTGAATGCTTATCCTAATGACTCATAAAAACATCTTTTGGTATGACTGATGTTTAGAGGTTGCCGACTACATGTGAAATGTCATGAAATTATTATTTACTTGGTAAGACTTCCTTGCCATCGTTTAATTGTGATTCCGCGTGTGGTAGTGTTGTCTAGACAAAATTCTCACTTTGTCCCACCTTGGTACCAGGTGAAGAAGGAAAGAGTAACACAATGGTTTCTAAATAATGCGATGATACTATAAGTTAATTTCAACAAATTTGAATCTAGAGGTTATGCAGAGATATGCAAGGCAGGGTGGCTTAATATCAAACTGTATCTAATGTGTCATGCAATGACTATGATTAGAAATTTTCCCACACACAGAAGAAACCACAGACTAGCTATATGATTTTGTAAGCAAATTAATATGCTTCTTCAAGGTTTAACAAAATGATAGGTTTTTATTGAACATTTGAAAAACAAACACAAATTAATATGCTTCTTCAAGGTTTCACAAAATGATAGGCTTTTTATTGAACATTTGAAAAACAAACAGACAAATAAAACCTGGAACATTCCAGACATCTATATGGAGGGAAGGCAACAGAAAAAGTTCCACTATGAATAGACCTTTGTTACTTTCTCTTACACGCTGAATCTATTTATTCAAGATATCTAAAAGAGCATCAAGTTTGAGGAAGAGATGGCCAGATTAAATAATAATAGTTGCAGGCAGAAGACTGACAGTGAAAACATCAATGGCACCTGTTGTAGACACGAAGAATAATGGAGATGCAACCTTTCTAGCCACTTGAAATATTTTAGTTGTAGCCCACTCTATTTTTTCCAGCCATTTCCATGAAACTTACCAGAACTAGCTGCCTATTTTTTAACATCCTATTAAGTAAACAATAGATTGAGCAAACAGACCTAGTAAACTGAAACTAGTACAATTTAATAGACAAAATCAAACTCCCTTTAATATATTACCAAGCCAATAAATTTCATTATTGAAATATATGGCTAACATTCAATGTAAATAATGGCCAGTTTAGCAAACATGACTTGGAAGGCTGTCTCTACGCCAAATCCAATATCGGGCACGCATAGGATCAACTTTCTCCAAGATCAGACACACAAGGTTAGCATACTTTTGGTCTGAACCAGAAAACCCCCACGTACTCAGAATCCGATTCAGGTCAGGTGTTGGTTGAAAGCCATAACATAACAGATCTAAAAGTAGACTTAGTGCAAAAACACAGTTTCTGTTCTTTTCCAGCACACAGATACATGCTTTGGAAATAGCCGGATCATTAACAAAAGCTTCATTATCTCCTTTGTAAAGCCCTCTTAAATATCTCCATGGACTTTCATTGTCAGGATTTTCTATGATGGCATCAGTACAGAAGCTTACTTCAGAATCCCTCATAGCCTGTAGACCTCCCAAGAAGGGACTCTTTGTTATAACGAAATACCTCTGCAGGAAAATGCGAATGCAAATAAATATTAAATCCATACGTACAATCTAGAAGCTTTAAATAAAAATTCCGCAGCCACAAAAAACATCAAAACTATTTAGCTTATGTCACCTCAGCTCAAACCTACCCAGAAAAATGATAATTTATGGATTGTTAATAAATACAAAATCATATTGGCAGATTACAGAAAGCTGTGATTATCTCACGGATTGCTTAGTACACACCCAGATCTGAAACAACGACAAAGATCCTGCATTTTGTAATGTTTTCAGAAATGCTAATAGGCAAGAATGATGCAGTGGCATCTGAACGTTGAACTCAAAGCACTGAAGGAAATACAACAGTGTCAAGGAGTAGAGGCATAATTTTAGAATTTGCAGAGTACAAAAACAGAAAAACAATGTCTTTTACAAAGACATAACTTTAAACTAAACCATTGAAATCTCATTACCTGATTCCAAGCAGAGTTGTTAAGTATGTCAACTTCCAGAAGCTGCCGACAATATTCAAGCTCATTTTCCCATCCTCCCAATGCTTGGAGAGCCCACTGTGCCATGAAAATTATGTGACTACTTAGTTCCTACTTCTGACTTCAAGATCAATGTTAATGATGTTGTACAACATACTGTATAATTTTATACAACCCATAAAAGCACTGCCACAACAACATTTTCCACCACTATTATAACCATGGTACCAAGAATAGTTTAACACATTTAACAGTTTTATAGAATGGTACAGAAATTGTGATTAGTACAGTGGCTAGCCTGACATGCAAGCACCGTTTTCCTAAACATGGTGATAAGCATCTGCGAGGATGCTACTCACAAAAATTGAATTCTCTCTTCCAACGACAATGTTGTGGAAAAGTGGAAGGAAAATATGTTATCCAACAGTCCTAAAAAAATGTCCTAGTTGACTATCCTTGGAATCACTTTAGGCTTTCAACCAGAGCTGCTTGAAATGGGACTCTCACTTAGTCAAGAATGTATTCCCGTCAATAACTGCTAAGTTTATGGCAGTGTTGCCGGACTCACAAATTTTTTGGCAAGTCCAACACAAAACAAGTGTTTGGTAGCAGAAACATTCCAAATTTTAAAAAAATAGTTCGAATCTCAAGCTTTTAAAAACATTTACAAGTACAGAGAGTCAAACGCAATATTTTCAAAAATAAATCACTTACCAGGAAATAATTTCCTATAGAAAGGAAAAAAAGAAAAAAAACATTCAAGCTCTTTTTTCTCACAATGACTTACCGATTGCAATTCTAACTGTGAGAACAGCCTGATGTTAGAGGGTTTACATGGTGATTAATCAATGGCAGCAAATCGTTATTATATATGGCAACAATATCCATCAAACATTTTGCATATCCCAGGTATGTTTTTACCCTTTTTTGGCAGATTTTTGCAACAAGAATATGACTCTTTCCAACACACAAACATAGAACACATCATAGATCTGTGATAGTGTGCAGTGTAGGAGGAAAAATTAATTAATATGCAACGGAGGCAATCCTTTCAATAATTTCAAAAGGAGCACAAAACTTATGTGCTAATTAATTTCCTTCATTAAGTTTTTATATGGTTTAATTATAAAGAACATTTTAGCTCGAACACAAAATTCTCACAGTACCTAACGTAGGCCTGCGTAACCAGTCACTAGCTTCCTTTATCCTTTTTTCCGATCAAAACCATATGATATTCCATTTCCAATAAAAATATCCTGTCCAATCACAAGCACTATCATCCAAATTGTCCCAACTAAGTAGTGTCCTACATCTTCTGACAGAGTGCTTTGAAAGGTACCATCCCAATAGATGCCTGAGTTCTTATTATAAACAAACTCAACCAATGGTAAGTAGCCCTTCCACTTATAATGTTCATCCATTATATACAACCTTGACATGTCCTTTAAAATATGATTTCTAGTATATGATTAACCCTCTCTGCCTGCCCATCTGTTTATGGTTATGGGGGATAATATATGCTGAAGTTTAACTGTGTTCCCAAGACTGCATTAAAACTGTTAAATCTCCTAATACCAGCCCAGATTTATTCTCTCCCGGAAATTATTTATTCCCAACAATTTATTTAATTAACCAAATAAATTTTGAATTACCGAAAAATAAAATCATTGGTATTTTAACTTATAGAAATATATGTAGCGGAAAATAAAAATTAGGAGATCAATCACACATTGCAATAGATAAATACCCACAACAATTCTCAGTCATTCATTAATCTCGAAAATCAAGGTTTTCGACCCACAGAGACTTACAAGGAAAAATGCATTTATTGGAAATTGTAACTCGGCCCACACTAGAAGAATTTAGCCCTAGGATTTTCAGCCCACTGGAAATCAGCCTCTGAAGGAATTTGAATGGAGAATTTCGGCTTAGCAACTCACCAGAAAATCGGCCCTGGGCCTCTGTGCCTCAGGAAATCCAGCCTTGGAAAATCAGCCTCTCCAATCAAATCGACCTCCCTTTCACTTCAACAACTCAGCCCTGCAATCTCCAGCAATTCAGCCTCCTGGATACACCCTCGAATTCACCTGTACTCTTCCTCCTCTGCGCTTCAGTCTACTGAGCCACTTGCACAAAAAAAATTGCTTTCTCTTCTTGTTTCTTCACCTCTTCCTTATGCTTCCTTTTATAATCTTCATTAAACCCAAATCCCTAACCCTGACCTCCCTTCTAGAAGATTTTGGAGATCAATGGTTGAGATCATTTCTAAGTCAAATAATTAAATTATTTATCCTCAAAATATGACTTAATAGTCCACAATAATTAATTGACTTTAATTATTGTACTTTTCCTAAGTTGGACTTAGGAAAAAAGACATAAATCACTTTACTTCACCAAGCAAGCACCTAAAGTGGCAATAAATCATCTTCCACATGCCAAAACACCAAGCCTATGCAGAAGACCTTTCAAAGCTACTATAACCTTCAACAAAAACTAATTAAAAACTTAGAAGTAAATTCAAGATCTATGTCGGGAATACTTTTTCTGGTACATAAGGCAACAGTTTTCACTGGCAGGAAGCAGATTGCCTTTGTCAGTAATTTGTCTATTATAATTTATTACCATGATGAAGTTGATAACATTGACAATAACCATGACAATCCTTCACATCCCATTTGTAGATTTCAGTGACAGGAAGTAAATTGCCAATGGCAATCCTTCATGTTAATAGTCCAAGGCGTCAAAAAGTCAACTCAGGCTCAAGATTGAAGAGCAGGAAGAGAGGATCCCATGTCATGCGGAAGTTTTCCAATCAGAGAATTTGGTGAAATGTTTTGGCTTAGTCAAACTTGGTCAGCAGTGTAGGGATTATAGTATTATACCATGTGGATTTTCAGGTAGAGCATTGGACAGTTTCTTGCAGCACTACGTCAAAAGTGATCAACACAATGAGACAAAGAAAACCCAGGTATCAAAATTCTGAGATCATGCAGGATGTTGGAGATCAGGCATTGGGACAAGATGCCATGGCAATCTAGTGATGATGTGGCAATGCCCTATAGGCTAGGAAAAAATAGAGACAGACCCACTATAGATTAGGATCAGAGCAGCAAAACCCAAGTCTCATATTTTCCAGGAGGGAAAAAATGTTGGAGATCTACCCTAGTGGGCCGAGGTCGAATTATTAAAGAGACCAAATAAAGCCAAGTCAAGGTTGAATTTGCTATTGGGGTCAGAGATAGCCATTGGAAAGGAAGTCAACTAATCGTTATACTTACCTTGGACTGAGAAGCTAGAAGATGGACAGCCAATATCTCCCCAAAGGACCAAGTCGACTTCCCTTGGTCCATTCGTACTCTCTTTTGTGGACAAATCGACTCACTTCATGGACCAAAGGAGCTAGACGTTGAGGGGGTGGGAGAGTCTTGATGATATTTCATTTTGAATACCATTTTAGAAGGGAAAGTGTGGCCTTTCTTGGGATATTTGAACAAATTCGACCACCTTGGGGAATTATCTAATATTTTGTAACGTTTTCAAGAAAATAAAAAAAATGCTCAAGTCTCGGATTTTGGAAGACTAGCAATATTTTTAACAAGGAGAGTCAACTGGTTGTTAACTAACCATTAGATATTTTTCTATAAAAGGCTAGGCTCTCCTTTATTGTAATTGTTGTGGTTCATTTGAGACAAGTGCTATCTAATAAAAAGAGCTCATTCATGTTGTAAACATTTGTCTTGGACAATTATGAAGTGGCTTCTGTTAATATTTTTCTTTCTTCTATTGTCACTGAGTATTGAATTATTTTCAATCTAATTTCATTTTGCTAATTAGTAAATTTATCCTGAAACTAATATTCTCTGACATTGAGGAGCTAAAACATTGCGTGGAAGCCAACAACTAGGGTTCCCCACTTGTTTAGTTTTGTTTTGCAAGTAAATCAGTCCAAGGGTTCTAAACCACTTCGTGAGAAGGCTTTATTATCTCAAAGGCACCGTATCTTGCTGCAGAAAGACAGCAAAGGTTGGAGATGTCAAATAAGAGTGCCACTCCTAAAGAGAATCGAAGATTGCAGGGTCGACAAATAAAGCTGAATCAAGGTCGAATTTGCCATTGGGGTCAGAGATAGCCATTGGAAAGGAAGTCAACTAGTCCTTATACTTACCTTGGACCAAGAAGCTAGAAGATGGACAACCAATCTCTCCCCAAAGGACCAAGTCGACTTCCCTTGGTCAATTCATACTCTCTTTTGTGGACAAATCAACTCACTTCATGGACCAAAGGAGCTAGATGTTGAGGGGGTGGGATGGTCTTGATGATATTTCATTTTGAATACCATTTTAGAAGGGAATGTGTGGCCTTTCTTGGGATATTTGAACAAATTCGACCTACCTTAGGGAATTATCTAATATTTTGTAACATTTTCAAGAAAATAAAAAAATGCTCAAGTCTCGGATTATGGAAGACTAGCAATATTTTTAATAAGGAGAGTCAACGAGTTGTTAACTAGCCATTATTTTTCTATTAAAGGCTAGGCTCTCCTTTATTGTAATTGTTGTGGTTCATTTGAGACAAGTGCTATCTAATAAAAAGAGCTCATTCATTTTGTAAACATTTGTCTTGTACAATTATGGAGTGGCTTCTATTAACATTTTTCTTCTTTCTATTGTCACTGAGTATTGAATTATTTTTAATCTAATTTCATTTTGCTAATTAGTAAATTTATCCTGAAACTAATATTCTCTGAGATTGAGGAGCTAATACGTTGCGTGGAAGCCAACAACTAGGGTTCCTCACTTGTTTTGTTTTGGCTTTGCAACTAAATCAGTCCAAGGGCTCTAAACCTCTTAGTGAGAAGGCTTTATTATCTCAATGGCTCTGTATCTTGCTGCAGAAAGAGAGCAAAGGTTGGAAATGTCAAATAAGAGTGCCACTCCTAAAGAGAATTGAAGATTGCAGGATCGACTAAGCCAAGGTGGGGGCGGCTTCCGTAAGGACCAAGCCCACTCCGTGGACATAAAGTGACTTAGAGAGATATCTACTTCCCACTCCAACAAAGGGTGAGACTCTAAGGATATCTGCATTAGGATAGAATTTTTGTTTGCTGGTTTTTACTGTTATATTAGTTTACAGCAAGATTTTTTTGGCAAATATTAAAAAAATTGCTAGATCTAAACCCCATTTAGATAAAAGTTATCTTTGCTTGCATTTTACCCTGTATCTAGCCTTCTGGTTGCAGATTACCAGGTTAAGAGGGCGTTTTGCTTGGTGGACCTGCATTTTCAGCCATCAGAAAACAAGTTCTACAAACCTACTGGTAACTTGGTAAGTATATTGCACTAGATTTTGTAATTTTCAGCTGTATACTTGTTTATCAATAAAATTTTGACATTACTATTGAATAAATTTAATTTTCCTGCCATTTAAATTGAATGATAATTTTCTAGAAAACTTTTGAATTATTAAAAATAAGCTAATAACCTAGAATTCTGAAAATCAATTTCCAGCTAGCTGAAAATTGACTTTTCAGCCCAAATTTAATAGAGGAGAGGCCCCCCAGCCTCTACAATCACCCTCTAGCCTTTTTACACTCTAGAGTAGCTCCCTAGAGGTGTTTTTCACACAATAGATTGGCTGTTACAGAAAATTAGCTTGTTGTCCATTGTTTTTACGCAAGTTTTACAGGCTGTCATACAGGGAAGCGAATTATTTTGACTCATAACTCCTTAACCAGACCTCAAAATCAAGGGATAATCACATATTTGGTTAGGGTAATTCCAGTAGACCAAAATTCATAAGTTACATGTTATATCTTTGAAATATTTTGGCTACTAATATCTGTTGTAGAAATTTGATCTGCTTTTAACATTTTTTTATGCAGGATGACAGACAATTCAAGAACACCTCCACCCCATTGACTCCATACAACTTTGCATTCATCACTGGACGGCACAACCAAGGTATGCCTGTGGTCTGTTTCATTTACGGTTTTAACTATTATGGTCAGGTTTACGGTTTACCACTGCTCCACTACGCACTAGTTTTACGGACGGGTTTACCACTAGTTCACTCAGCATTTCACTCGTTAAATATACCATGGACCATGGACGAGTTTACCACTAGCCATAAATCTATTTCACTCGTTTACTAGTTCACTCGTTCTTGGTTTATATATATATATGCCTCGGCAGTAAGGTTAGAATTATATAATCCCTATAGCAACTATATTAACTTATGACATTAGAATTCTAGTTATAGTGAAAGCATCCACAGATTTAATTATTTATGAATTATATGCCATAGTTATATAATTATATTATATATAGTTTAGAATTCTAGACGTGATCATTCTTGGATTATATAACTACGTAAAATAATTGGATTGGAAAACTTGATACATAGATTTAATCAAAGCAACTTAACAAATTAGTTAACAGTGTTACACGTTAAGTTGTTAACCATGTATTTTTATTTTTAATTGTGTATTGATAATATATTAATATATTATAATTTGAATTTTATATGCAGTAAGGTAATCTATAGACCATTATCATTATGGAACCATCACAACATGAGCAGAGTGAAGGGGAAATCATCAAAACAGACCCAAAATCTCCTCTATGGCAGTATGTGGAGATTATTGGAAAAAATCCCGGAGGTGGTTCATTTAAATGGAAGCGCAATTACTAAAAAAATAAAATAAAAAACATTACCTAAACCTAATTTCTCACCTTATAACTTACCTACGCATTGGTTTTTTCTTCATCATTCGAGTTGCCCGTGATTGAGTCATTCACCTTAGTGATTGAGTCATCCATCATAGGAATGAGATGTTTGTCGCCTAGGTCGCCTGCTATAGCCACTGAGCCATCTTCATGGCCACATCGATTCAATTTCTAGAGTTGTCCATCCGTCATTTGAGTCCGCACAGCCAGCTAAGAAACTAGATTCATGCCTAGGCCCCCTCGTGTCCCGAATCGAGCGAATTAGACATGATTCGGTGGGACACATGTCCTCTGGATCATGTCTGATCGTGTCCCGATGGGACACATGTCCCGATTTTTGGATTGTTGCGCGGCCATAAAAGGACAATTTGGGCCATTCTAACATCACATTTCTCATTTTCTCTTGTTGTGGGTTTGTTGTGGGTGAGTGAGAGCGAAGAGCAAAGGCTATAGGAGCATTTTGGAGGCGATTCAAGCAACATGTAAGTGCATTTTGTCTCTATTTTTTTTGTATTTTTATTTCAACAGTTTGCATGTGCATTGTTTCTTTATTTTTTTATAGTATTCATGGCTCAATCAAGGGCAGCAAGGAAGGGGCAAAGAACGGGGAAGAATGCCCCCATTGGAGATGCCCCTCCTATTCCAATTTCGTCAGGTTCTGCAAGTGTTCCCTCTATTGGAAGTGGGGTTGCAACGGCAGCTTCAAAAGTTGAGGGAAGACAGCAGCCTCAAGATAACAAATATCCCTTGTAGAAATATGTCACAACAAAGCAAGGGACAAGCAGCAAGATGAAGGGAGGAGGCAATGTTGCTTGGAAATGCAACTATTGCAGCAATCATTTCATGAGCACATATTACTATGTGAAAGCTCATTTGTTGGCTTTACCAAGTTGTGCAATTGCAACGTGTATACAGGGGCCTTTAGCTAAGAGGAAAGAAATGGAAAAAGAGGCCAATATTGGTATGGCAAAGGTGGTTGCAACACCTAAAAAAAACAAGAATGATGATCCCCTTCCATTCTAAAGGAAAAGCAGCAACAAATTTCCATTTGAGAGTTATGGTGGAGGACAAGCAACAAAAAGAAAGGCAATGGCACTTGGTCCAATGGACAAGATTTTTCAGAAAGAGAAACGGGAAGAGCTTGATCTCATCATTGCATTTATTTTTATCAGAACTTCATATCTTTTAATGTTGCATGCTCACCTTCAAGGGGCTCCATCAGGGTATGTGCCTCTTGGGTCAGAGAAGCTTAGAACCACATTGTTGACAAAGGCAAAGAAAGAGGTGGACAAAATGCTTGAACCTATTAAATCAACATGGCCAACATCTGGGGTTAGCATTGTTTGTGACGGATGTACAGATCCAACATGACACCCACTCATCAACTTCATGGTGTCTTCCTTGAATGGTGCAATTTTCTTGAAATCAATGGATGCACTTGGACAATACAAGGATGCACAATATATGGGTGAGTTGTTTATTAAAGTTATTGAAGATGTAGGTGTTGATTCTTGTGTGCAAATCATTACAGATAATGCACCTATTTGCAAGGCTACTGGCATGATTGTGGAAGCTAAATAACCACAAGTATTTTGGACACCTTGCATTGTCCATTCTTTGAATTTAGCACTTAAATCTATTGCTTTTAGTGTGCTTTGGATTGAAAGAATTATTGAGGATGCACAACATATCCGCAACTTTGTACAAAATCGTTACAAGGAGTACACCAATCTATCATTGTTGAAGATTGTGGATACACGGTTTGCCTCTTCATTCATCATGTTGAAGAGGTTGAGGGAGGTCAAGACCGCTATTGGGGCCATGGTTATTTCAGAGTTTTGGTCTTTTTGGAGAAAGACAGATCAAGCATCCTCAAAAAGAGTGAAGGACACAGTGTTAGATGATGCTTGGTGGAAGAGGGTAGATCTACTTATTCATATCATGAACCCTATCATTTCTTTGCTTCAATTTGCAAATACAAACCAACCCATCAAAGGAGAAGTTTATGAGGGATGGGATTCCATGATTGAGTCTTGGAGGAGTATTATTTTACAGAGTGAGTGCCTCGAGTATGAGACATCATTAGAAGCCTTCCTCGCCACCATACAAGATATTCTTGTCAGCAAATGGGACAAGAATTGCACACCTTTACATTGTTTGGCTCACGCATTGAACCCAAAATACTACAGCCATGAGTGGCTGAATGGTGGACCTTCCCACATATTCCCTCCTCACATGGATGGTGAAATTTCACAAGGGAGGAAAGATGCATTGAGGCGGATTTTTCAGGACAGAGCATCCCTTGATGAGGTGGAGGATGCCTATGCAAATTTTTTGACTGGCACTAGTCGATTTGCAGGACATGATGTGATTAGAGAGGGGGGCTAAAAAGACCTATTCTTGGTGGGCAACTCATGGGGCAACAGGCCCTCCTCTACAGCAGTTAGCCATGAGGCTCCTCTCTCAGGTGACTTCATCCTCTTGTTGCGAGAGGAATTGGAGCACATATGGGAATTTGTATAGTGTCAAGAAGAGCAGGCTTGAGCAATCCAGGGCAGAGGCAATGATGTACGTGCACACCAACCTTCGTCTTATATATAGACAAAGGAATGAGTGGTTGAAGGGAAAGACAAAGATGTGGGATGTCTTTCCTGATGATATGGGTTTGGACAGCAGTGTTGAGTTGGCATTGGCCCACTTGGATCTTAATGAGCCAATGCTAGAGCTTGTCACTTTTGATGATGGTAATATTGTAGAGGGGCCATTCTCCACACCAACAGATGCAGAGATGACATTGGATACAGAGGAGGATGCAGCAGAGGAGAGCAATGGTGACCATGATGATGAGTACAGTGATGCTGATTTTGATGACAAGGATTGATGACTCATGAGCTACCTACCGCCTTGAGGCTTGTAGTTGTTTTGTATTTGCTATTTCTATTTGCCATTGGCATTGCTACTACCTATGTAACACATTTTTTATTTTGATGACTTAATGAGAAAACTACAATATCTTGTCTTTCTCCTATTGGATCATTGATGAATATGTATTTTCTCACAATTGTATTTTTATGCATAATATTACTTTGTAATTTTGTAAAACTTACATCTAGATGAAGATCTATGTTTGAATCAATGAATTTGTATCATGAATAAGAATTTGTGTAAGAAATATCTAATTTTTAATATATATATATATATAACTTGTCCATGTCCGACACTCGAATCCTCGTGTCCTTAGTGTCCCGTGTCCCTGTGTCAGGTGACTTAGCCAGCCAGTTAGTCAAGTTTTATACACAGATTTGAAGACAATTAAAATGGCAGCTCCAAAGGTATTACCAGCGCATTCTCTATTCCTATACAGTTTGCTTCAGGGGCATTCTCTATTCCTATAGCGGCCTCTATAGAACCAGTGTTGTAGTAGATTATTATAATAGCAGGTTATCAAATTTCCTTTTTAAAAAAAATTTACAGCCATTAACAGTGATCTCATATTTGACATTTGCAACGATCCAGCTGAGGTTAGACTCTTGAAGCAGTGATTCAGTTGAGGATTGGAATTTGGAGTAGCAATTCAGCTGAAGAATCATTAGAGTAACTAGCAGTCTGAGGTAGGAATATATTATTGAAATTATGATTTTTAAATTACTGATTTTTTTATTTTTTTCTCATTTTTAAACCATTAATCTTAAAACAGGCAACATGAGTTGCAGTGAATCCAGTAGAAGCAACAACAGTGGTAGTGATTCAGGCTACGAGGCAAATGAGGTTAATATAGACACAAGCAATGCAACTGGTACTGAAACTTCAGAAACTCCCACATCATCAAGAAGATTAAACCAAAATGAAAGTGCCAGTGCCAATCTCTACCCAAAGTCATTGAATGAATTTGCAAAGGGGACATTTAATCCCTCAAAACCCCTTTTGTTATATGCAACCAAAGTACCTGGAGTTACTACCCCAACAAACAAAAAAACAAAGGGTGGATCACGTCGTTGGACATGCAGCATTTGTGGCCATCCTTGGATTGGGAGTTACAGTCGGGTAGAACAACACCCTTTGGGCATTGGTGGCAAAGGTGTTGCTCCATGTAAAAAAGTAGACATGATGCAAAGATCTGAGCTTTTGAGGCTATAAAATGCAGCAGAGGCAAAGGGCACTTTTGCTAGAAAAAATGTCATATCACATTAAGAAATAGAAAGAAGTTCCAAAAGGAAGGCTAACCCATCCTTCAAGATGCCTTCGCCATCTCTTGTTGAGGCATGTTCATCAAGAAAGAAGGATGCTCATTCTTCTACAACATGACAAACTATTATAGGGATGTATGGTAAGTTGAATTGTCATGATACAAATGATGCCACTGGGAGATTCCTTTTTGCGAATGGCGTTCCTTTTCATGCTAGTTTCTCTCCATATTATAGGGACATGATCCATGCAATTGCAACAGCAGAACCTTCATATGTGCCCCCAGGTTTAACCAAGTTGAAGACAGTGATTTTGGAAGCGGAAGCATCCAAAATTAAAGTGTAGAAAGAGATGATCAAACAAACATGGGTGAGTTATGGTTGCTCTATTATTATGGATGGGTGGACAGACATTGCCAAATGTCCACTCATCAACATTGTAGTTACATGCAGAGATGGGCCTTTCTTTCTTGGAGTTATTGATTGTTTTGGAAAGCGCAAAGATGCAACTTTCCAATTTGAGCTTCTTTAGGATGCCATAGAAGACGTTAGGCCTATCAATGTTGTGCAGGTTGTGACAAATGCAACAACAGTGTGCCGATCCACTGGGTTGCTGATTTAGGGTATATACAGGAAAAATGTTTGGACCCCTTGTTGTTTGCATGCGCTCAACAATGGACTAAAAGATATTGGAAAATTCATTGAGTTTCCACCTTGTTATCAGCAGCGAGGGATTTGCAAATGTTTATTTGCAACCACCACATCTCTTTATCCATGTACAAAGCTCACTCAAGGAAGGAATTCATCAAACCCAGGAAGCCTAGATATGCCAGCTATTTTCTCTTATTGGAGAGGACGTTGCAAGTACAACCGTTATTGTAGGCCATGGTTGTGACTCCAGAGTGGAACAGGTGGTTAGAATCCAAGACAGAAGAGGGGAGGAAGATTAGGCCTCATATATTGGCAATGATTGGTGGGTGGATTGCAGTTAGTTGGTCTCAATATGACGCCCTTGTTGAGAAATCTAGGGGCAGTTAGGGTAAATCATTTCTCTTACTTTGATAACTGCTTGTGATGTATTTTTGCTTAATTTGATTAGCTTTCCTCTTTCACTTGATTAGTATTAGCATTCTTCATCAAACAACTACCAAACCATAAAGAACAATAACACAAAGGACACAAGATATAAGAGATCAGTCAGGGAAAAAACCTCTCCAACTGAGAGGAAAACCCACAAGAACTCTTCTCTTCTAATAGAACTTCAATTGACAAATTCCAAGACCTATGACCCTTGACCAAGACTCCTCCAAGACCAAATCAACGTTCCTTCTTTATTTGCACAGCTCCAGCAACAAACTTCGACCTTCCAGCAACTTCAACCCCTAGCAACAATTTCTGCAACTTTGACCTACAGTTTCAACCTTGATGCAGCGTCACAGCGTCGACCTTGCAGCTTCACAGCTTCGACCTTGCAGTGTCACAGCTTCGACCTTGAAGAAGCTTCACAACTTTGACCTTGCAGCTTCAAAGCTTCAACCTAGAAGCAGCTTCACAACTTCAATCTTGCAACTTCACAACTTCAACCTAGAAGCAGCTTCACAACTTCGATCTTGCAGCTTCGATGCAACTTCAAAATTTCGATCTAACAGCTTCAGAATTTCGTCTTGCCCAGTAATTGTAGAAACCCTAACACAAGAGAGGGAGATGCCCAAAAAATTGATCTTGTTCTTCTTCTTTTTTTTCATCCCTTTTCTAGCTTCTATCTTCAAGAGATCGAACTTGCTTGAGAGTGTCCAAATGAGTTCGAGTTCCTTCTTATATATAGGCTTTTGAGGGGTACGAATCGCTATCTTTAGGTCGACTTGTCCCTTCATATAGGCCGACTTGATCTTTGTGCCATGACGAGGTCTTGGAGGGTCTTTTGACTTTCTTTTGACTCAAATAGTTTTTCTTTACACTATGTAACATGCCCAAAAGGGTCTTTCATACATGACAATGACTCAATTGACTTGTGTTAGTTTTTGTAGCATCGGTGGTGTTCTAGTCTTGAAAATTTGTGGAGAGGCTAGAATACATGAGTTCTCCATAACCTAGAAATCATTTCTGAAAATTCCACCTAGAAGTGTCTCAATTAGATTATTAGCCCATTTTTAATAATTTCCTAAGCCTAAACTTAGGGAAAGTGGTTAATTAATTAGAATTAATTGAGATAAAGTATGAATTATCTACAAACTCACATGTATCGATTGGGAATTAATATGGGCCTTTGATTAAGTTTTAATCTTGGTCGTTGGTGCTCCAATAAAGGATTATAAGAAGAAATTGTTGGGTAGATGGAGAACACACTTAAGACACTTGAGGAGTTCGATTTCCTTAGACAGTTCAATTTCCAGAAAGCAGCAGTAGTCGTCGGAGAGCCAGAGAAGGAAGCAAAGACAGTGAGGCCGAAGGAAGTTTTCCAAATCCGGTGAAGTGCATAGCAGAGAAGGTCGAGATTTCTCTAGGAGGTTGCGCAGAGGCAACGCAAACCCTCAAAGGGCAATTCAATTGTTGCTAAGGAGAAGACACCTTCAATTCCATAGGTCGAGCATAGGTTCAAGAGTGTCAGAGAAGCATTTTCCCAGTGAGCAGCAAGGAGGACAACTTGATTAGCAATCGATTCGGGCAGCACGTGTGGCAGGGAGCTTCAGGTTGATGCAGAGCCTATGCAAACCTAGTTGGACAGCTTGCTTTTCTGTAGCAATCAAGCGTCGGGATTGCTCGGAGTGAGTGTAATTTCCCTCAAGATATTTTTGTCAATACTTTCTCTGCAAGATTGCTAGCTTTTGGCATCCAAATCGTACTCAAAATTTCTCACTGCTGCATAGTAATAAAAACTCTCAATTGTTGCACCAGTTTTCCCAAGTTGGGTTTTTTCAGGGACATTTGTCCAAAAAGAATTGTGATAATTTTTCTGTGTTATAGTATTTTCTCAGTTTTCGGTCCTATTTTCTTCCGCAGTTTATTTGTGAAAGTTGCAATGTGATTTATTTGGTATTTGTCGTAGCAAATAAATTGTTAAATTAATTAACAATTAGAAAAATAAAATCCAGTTGTTGCAAAAGGATTTTAGACTTGAAATTTTCACATGGTATCAGAGCATGAGTGATCAGCCGGGAAGCTCAGAAACAGAGAAGGGAATTCACTGTTCAGAAGGAGCAACAGGTTGAAATTCTCAAAGGTTGTGCAGTACCTAGACAAGCAAATCGAATTGCTAGGCACAGGTTCAATTTTCAATTGCAGGTTGGCAGAAAAAATCGATTTGCTAGAATAGTGATTCCAATAGTCAAAGGGAGCAACAACAACTCAGATTTTCGTTGAGAAGATTCCTTGGTTGGACGTAGAGGGCTTTGTAGAAGTTTGCAGTAGCAAAACCAATGTCGGGCGGAAAAGAAAATCACACACAGAGGGAAAATTTCTCTCAGGGGATCTCGAGTTTTAGAGATCTAATTTTTCCAATTCCAGATTGGCAGTAGCTGTGAGCATATTTTCTCACTCCAGAAAGGATTGTGAATAGCAGAAACAGCCAAGCAAAGGGAAAGGGAGTTTTCGACAGTTTCAGAGATGGCCACAGTAGGGCTTAGAGATCAGGATAGTTTGGAGAGAGCCTCCAACTATGTCATCTAGAAGGCTAGGATGTCCTTCCTTCTAGATGAATATGGCCTGAAAGCCTATGTGGACAATGTTGTAGCAGTACCCCAGAATCTAGATCAGTTGAAGGAGTACAGAGGAGAAATGGTGACGCGAATGATCTTGGATGTACTCTGAGATCATATTGTCTCACATGTAGCTAGCAAAGGGACTGCCAAGGAAATGTGGGATGCTCTCTCCACCCTATATCAGAGTTCTTTTGAGCAACAAAATATGTTTCTCCAAGAGAAGCTGAGAAGCATAAGAATGTGGAAGGGCAAGAGCATAGATGGCTTCATCACTAGGATTCAAGAGGTCTTTGATCAACTAGCAGTCGTTGGGGAGGCGTCCCAACCCATAGAGCTTGTACGACTAGCACTAAACAATGTCTCAGAGGATTGGCAAGTGTTTGATCAAAGTGTCTTGGGCAAAGACACATTGCCAAGATGGGACAGGATTTGGGTCGATCTATAGCAGAAGGAATTGAGGTGTACTTTGTTGAAGAGTACCATCAGCAAAAGCAACAGCAAGGGTGTGAAGAGTGAGAAGGAAGAAGAAAATGTGGCCCTAGCATCCAAGGGTCCCAATCAGGAGCAAGGGGAGAAGAAGAAGAAGAAGAAGGACCTGTCAAAGGTCAAGTGCTTCAAATGTGGTGAGCTCAGTCACTACAATAGTAGTGTCCTCTCAGAAATAAGGACGAACAAGAGAAGCAGGACCAAGCAGTAGCGTCAGCCAAGATAGACAAGTTGTCCTCCAAGCTGGAGGAAGACTTCGCTATGATGGCAGCCATACCTCCAGGAATGAGGTGGGCGACATGGAGCTGTAGTCCAAAACTGCGAAGATTGGGCGGGATCCTTAAGTTGTCCTCCTCATGGATCATTACCTTGCTACGGGGGCCCACAATATTCAGTAGCGGGATAGATCAGTGTCATTAATGCAGCCAAATCCAGAGTGACAGTTGCATACTAGTAACAGTCAGACGTTGAGAAGCACAATGCAGTGTTGACAGCAAAGCAGGTGGCTCAGTGCAAAGTTGGCAGTAGCGCAGATTCTTCAATAGACAGTTCAGATGCTAGTAGCAATCAGTACTCAGGAGACAGATGCAGCAAGCATAGATGATTCAATATTTTGGATGTTTCTCAGTTGCAGTTGCAGCAACAACAGATGAAAGGAAGTTGCAGTGCAGATGCAGAGTTGGCAACAGTGTCAACAACGGCATGGATGCAATATTAGAGTTTCTCAATAGTTGGTGGGCAGTGGCAAGCAGTCACAATGACCAGACATCAGAAGTGTGATAGAGGGTGATACAAAGACAAGGTGTTGTAGCACTATGACACTAGAACACCTTCCTCACTAAGAGGGAGTGTTAGTTTTTGTAGCATCGGATGTGTTCTAGTCTCGAAACTTTGTGGAGAGGCTAGAATACAAAAGTTCTCCATAACCCAGAAATCATTTCAGAAAGTTCCACCTAGAAGTGTCTCAATTAGATTATTAGCCCATTTTTAATTATTTCCTAACTCTAAACTTAGGAAAAGGGGTTAATTAATCAGAATTATTTGAGATAAGGTGTGAAATATCTAGAAACTCACACGGATCGACTGTGAATTAAACTGGGCCTCTGATTAAGTTTTAGTCTTGGTCGTTGGCGCTCCAACAGAGGATTATAAGAAGTTGATGGATAGATGGAGAACAAACATGAGACACTTGAGGAGTTTGATTTCCTAGGACAGTTCAATTTCAAGAGAGCGACAGCAGTTGTCGAAAAGCCAGAGAAGGAAGCGGAGACAGTAAGGGGCAAGGACAGTGAGGCTGGAGGAAACTTTCCAAATCCGGTGAAGTGCATTGCAGAGAAAGGTCGAGATTTCTCCAGGAGGTTGCACAAAGGCAACGCAAAACCTCAAAGGGTGATTTGAATTTTGCTGAGGTGAAGATGTCTTCAATTCCAGACATGGTAGAGGTTAAAGAGTGTCGGAGAAGCATTTTCCCAAGCAGCAACAGGCAAGACGGCTTGATTAGCAATCAATTCGTGCAGCACGTGTGGCAGGAAGCTTCAGGTTGAAGCAAAGCCTGCACAGACCCAGTTTGACGGCTTTCTTTTCTGTAGCAATCAAGTGTTGGGATTGCTCAGAGTGAGGGTAATTTCCCTCAATATATTTTTGCCAGTGTTTTCTCTGTGGGATTGTTAGTTTTTGGCATCCAAATTGTACTCATAATTTCTCACTGTTGCATAATACTAAAAACACTCAGTTGTTGCACCAGTTTTCCCAAGTTGGGTTTTTCCAAGGACATTTGTCCAAAAATGATTGTGTTAATTTTTATGTGTGTGCTAGTATTTTCTCAATTTCTAGCGCTATTTTCTTCCGCAGTTTATTTGCGAAGGTTGCATTGTTATTTATTTGGTATTTGTCATAGCAAATAAATTGTTAAATTGATTAACAATTAGAAAAATAGCGCTATTTTCTTCCGCAGTTTATTTGTGAAGGTTGCATTGTTATTTATTTGGTATTTGTCGTAGCAAATAAATTGTTAAATTGATTAACAATTAGAAAAATAAATTCCAGTTGCTGCAATAGGATTTCAGACTTAAAATTTTCACAACTTGTAGACTCAATGACAAGCCCTAGAAGCACTTAATGGGTGCTTGACCTAAAAATAAATCTCCCTTGAGCATTAAACCCATGCCTCAAGAATAACAATAATTAATTTATTTTTATCTTTTCATTAAATATAGAAAATCATGATTACATATGTCATTATGAAGACCAAACCTAGTTACATATTTCAACACTCCCTCTTAACTTGGGAGGTGTTCAGAATCCATACAATATAGTTGGACATTCTCAATCTAAAGAATTCTCATAAGAAGTGTTGGATTGGTAACCCATCTGTTTAGCATCATGCCAACCAGCATTGTCACATAGCAAGGCCTTGACTAACAGCTCTATCTCTCCACAAGATCAGAGCACACTGTTGGCAAGACCAATGACTTATAGACCCCATCATCATTGTCTCTCAAGGCATATTCCCCCACCCGGGTGTTCACATGGTATGGCCTTCCAAGACTATTCCTATTTTGGATTCCTAGTCCTCAAAGAATATTGGTCCTCTACAACTACTCTTATCTTGGATGCCCAACCTCATCCTAAAAGAGCATAGGATGCCAAATGCTTACCCAATCCTCCATTCTTTCTTCCAAAGTGAAGACAAGAATGATGTGTCTATCTCTCTCTCTCAACTAGGGAGGATATACCCATTCCTATGAAGGAATGTACCTATTCCTAAAAAAGGAATGTACCCAAGTTCCCTCTTATTTTGGGACTTGTCCAAGCTCCCTCTTAGCTAGGGACTTGCTTCCAGCAGCTTTCTACTCTAGGTGGATATCATAGGACTATCAGCTGCTTGTGGGGCTCCTTTCGATGTCATGAAGTTCATCTTCAACATTATGGAGTCTTCATCTTTTGGGAATTCTTCGTAGGGCATCGGCCATCTGTCTTCAAGCCCATCGCAGTACTTATAGCTACTCCCTCTAACCCTAAAGCTTGTCCTTCCTAACCTAAAACCTAAGTTGAGAACTTATCACAACCAACCATGCTCTGAGGAGTCCTATCACACTCTTGGGCATCTATCAATGTCATATCATGCCAATTGAGTCTCCTAGAAGTACTAAAGAATCACTCTTCCTAGCCACCCGTCCCCTTCAATAACTGATATTGATCTTGTATCCATGATCCCCTCCGATACACCCATAGGTTGTCCCAACAACATGTATGACTACCCCTGTCTAGTGCCAAACACTAGTGCTGCATCCAAAGTCGCTCCCTCTGAACATAGAAGCACCTGTCCATCCTGGAACAAAACTCTATATCCATCATCCTCCAACGCTGACACTGAGAGAAAGTGTACCATCAGCCCTAGAACAAATAACATCCCTATCACCTCTAGAAATCGTCCTGACTCTAATTGGAATTTAACACATCCAACCCCCTTTACTGCATGTGTGGTGCTAGCTCCACAACTCACATGGAAATCTAAGCATGTGTCTGAAATACTGCGGAACATTGAGTTCATCCCAGTCATGTGACTAGATTCTCTACTGTCCACTAGCCATAATCCACTGTCCTCATACACAGTAGTACTAATGTCTGAAATATAGGCAATGAGAAAATTCTTTCTCAAATTTCTCAGGAAAGTCATCAAAGTCAGTTGACGTTGTTGCAACCACCTGAGCCTCTTTCTTCTTCTTCTTATAAGGACATTGGCTTGCATAGTGACTAGTCATGTGACATGCAAAGCATTTCACTTTGCTCATGTCCTTTTCAGAAGTAGATCCCCTACTTCCCTTAACCTTACCTTTTCCCTTTATAGTAAGGGAAACATTCTGCTCATCATCTCCACCATCATGTTGGCCTGCATTTTGGCAACCTCTCCTTGTCTCTTCCTATATGAAATCATCCCACAATCTATCCCAACTAAGCACATTTTCTTGTGCAACAATCCCATCAACAAAGACATTCTATTTCGTAGGAAAGCCACCCAAAGCTAATCTAACCAATTCTTCACTATCAATAATCTCCCTCATTACTACCAACTCATCTCTAATTTGTGTGATCTTAGTCAGGTATGATGCAACTATGGCAGTTTCAAACATCTTGCTATTTCTCAGTTTCTCTCTCAACACCATATTTTTGTTTTGGTTTGTACTCTGGTATAACTTGGTTAAGGATGTCCACATCTCATAGGCATTGTTCTTCCTTATCACATGAGGTATAATATGGTTTTTAATGGAATCCAAGATTATCCTCTTAGCCTTCACATTTTTTTATTAAACACGGCCAACTGAGTCGCATCTATAGGAATAGTGATAGACTTCTCTACAATATTCCACAACTCCTACTCCTCAAACAACAAAACAATCCTCTCATTCCATGGGCTAAAGTTTTATGCCCTGTCCATTCTATCTTCATAACACACCCTAGTATCCATCACTAACCCAACTGACTTGTTGAAATTCCGATGTTCTATGCTGAAACAATTACTTATTCCAAAAACTTTTTTTTGCTACAATATTATTAAGCTTTTGTAGATAAAACATAAACTAAATGCACAATACAATACAACCAAGAACAAAATGAAATAGAGAATTTAGGTCCAATGTCCAAGGCAAAAAACCAAAAGGGGAAAACCCAACCAAATTTTTCTTCTATTAGATATCAATTGTTCAGCAGAGATACAAAGTACAATGAGAGATCAAGAAAATGAGTGAGTTCACCCAAATCCGAATAAGTTGTAGCAAGAAGATCACTGGTAGCAGCAGCAAATGCAAACACTGAATCAACCTTCCCTTCAACTGAATCAACACTGAAGCATTGAATCAACCTTAGCTCACCAAATTCTGCTCTAACTCTCAAAATCTTTCTCTCACAATCTTCTTCAAGTCTCTCCAACTCTCTCTCTCAAGTTCAAATTCTTCTTTCGCAATGCACAAGTAGTAGTGGTCAAGTGAGAAGACATGAGACATATATAGGAGGAGCAATGAATTATTATCATAAAGGAAGAGCAATACGCATGCCTTGAGGAAGAGTAACATACGCCATTTACGGGAGTGTAACTCATGCCATTAAGGAGAGAAACGCATGACTTAGTAACTTATGCCATTAAGAAGAGGTACACATGCCTTAGTAAAAGAAAGTGTAACATATGCATGAAAAAGAGCATAAGAGGAATCTTTTATGACATGACTTTAGTGGGTGTAAGAGAGGAATATGCCATGTATTTAATGAGTGCTTAAGAGGGAGTGTAACATATCATTAAGAGAGAGAGAAAGAGAGAGAGAGAGAGTTATGTAGTGCCATGTGAGACATCGACGAGAGAGGTGTGAAGTGATTGAGGTGATGTGTTGAAAAGTGTAACTAGGGTCGGTCTTCATAATGTATGTGTAATTGTGATTTTATGTAATCGATGTATAGAAAAAGAAAAAAAACAAAAACAAAAACAAAAACAAAAAATTGTAATGCTTCTCTCATGGGTTTCATGAGCAAGGAATTTTATTTTTAGTTAAGGCTCCCATTGTGAGCTTTTAGGATTGGTCATCAAGTCATAGAGTCTAGGGAGTCATTATCATGTATTGAAAACATGTTACACACTATAAAAAGTTATTTTGATTATGTAAATTACTCTCTAAGACCTTCTCACAAGCTCACCTTCAAGTCAACCTAAGGAGGATTCTAGAAAGGACATGTCGGCCTATAAATTAGTCAAGTTGACTTATTCCTCATGGGAAAACCACTATATGTAGGCAACTCAGCCTTCACTTATGGGGCCGATTTTCGATCAAGCAATCTGAAGCTAGAAGAAGTGTCAAAGGGTCAAGGAAGATAGCCTCATAGCCAGCGAGAAGAAGGAAAGGAAGAGCGAAGTTGTTTGGGTTTGTTTTAGCGTTGATATCCATTACATGTGCGAGGAGAAGCACCATTTGTTGCAGGAGAAGCCGAGAGCATCATTGTCATCTCAAGGAACCAAATTAGGGAAGAGGGCAAGTCAAGAAGGAAGTTGAGTTGAAGTAAAAGAAGTATCCATCTAAAGCAAAGGGAACAAGGGCTCCTCTAGGTGGTGATACTTCCCACGTGCTGCAACTAGGGCTTCTGAAATAGGTCGAGAATTGCAAGAAGCCTAAATATGAAGGGTGGTCGAGAAGGAGAGAGAAGTTAGCAGTTTGACAATCGTTGACTCAAAGAAGAAAAGGTCAAGCTAAGAAGCCTTGTGACTTGGTCTTGGAGAGGTGAATAGATCAAGGATCTTGGCATTCGTCAATTGAAGAATCTATAAAAAGAAGAATGTGTTTGGGTTTTCCTCTCAAGTTGGAGAGGTATTGGCCCTAGTTGATCGCCTACATTTTGTGTCCCTTTTCTCTTTATTTTTTATGCATTGGTAGTTGTTTGATGAAGAAGAACACAATAATAATCTAAGTAAAGAGAAGATTTTAATCTAAAGAAGTAAAAAGCATTCATAAGCAGTTATCATTAGAAGAGAAATCACCCAATTGTTATGCCCTAGATTTCTCAACATGGTATCAAAGTTAAGGTGACAAATCAAGGAAAGGGCATCTCATCAAGGGACACTCAAGCATTCAAGGACCAAATCTCGAAGAAGGCATCAAAGAAAATCTAGAAGATCGTCTTGAAGTCAAGATCTTCAAAGAAGTGTCAAAACCCTAGATCGAAGGAGATGTCTACATAAGATTTAGTCTTGGGATCCTCAAAAGACCACAAAGACCCTACTCAAGTTGAAGGGATTTACAAATCAAAGTTTCTTGAAGACTATTCATCCTGGAGAAACAAAATCAAGGACGTTGACATCATCTTCAAAATCTCTAAGGCAATTTCCTCTCGTTGAAGCAAGGACCCTACCATTGAAGAAGATCATCCAAGAAGCATCAAGACATCATCAAGAAGTCATCATTATCAACAAGGACAACACAATCAAAGGATCTAAAGTGATCACTTTCTTCGTGGAGTCAAGGATCACTCTTGAAGAGATCTATCTTCATCAAAGAGAAGATCTCTATCATCTATATTTTCATCAAATTCAAGGAGGCAGCAAGTGGAAGAAGCATCTTTTCAAAGTAAGTATATTTATGTCTGAATCTGTCAAAATGTCTTTTTGCAAGGAAAGGAACAAATTAGTTGGGGCTTCAAACTATTTCGCATGGAAGAACAGGACAGATCTGAACCTCATTGAAAATGAGGTTATGGATCATGTCAAAGGATCTATCACCAAACCAACGAAAGGAGATGCTCAAGAACTTGCAAAGTTTATGAAGGGGAAGTGAGAGCTCAAAGGATTCTCATAGAATCCATCAAGGATCCCCTCATTCCATATGTATCTAAACTCAACAAGTCAAAAGAAATATATGACATTGGTAGAGTTGTTTTTTGTAAGCACTACAGGAGAAGTTATCTCTCTAAGGCAAGAACTCTACAAGCTAAGGATATCAAAAGAAGAAGGAATAGCCTCATACTTTATGAAGATATCTTAAATAAGGGATCAACTTCAAGGTCTGGGTGAAATTATGTCTAACAAGGAGATGACCATTGTAGTACTAAATGCACTACCAGAGGAGTGGGGTAACTTTACTTCAAGTATTTATGGGAAGCGAGAAGCTACTCCATTCCAGGATCTATGGTCACTATGCAAGATTGAAGAAATTAGGATGAAGGCTAAAACTAATGTGGGATCAAGTGAGCAAAATCAAGCATATGCTTCTATGGAAAAGAGAAGAGGAAAGTCTAGGAAATTTGGTCCTCGAAAAAAGAACCTGGCTAAGGTTCAATGCTATGGATGTCAAGGATATGGGCATTACAAAAAAGATTTTCCTAACCTCAAGAAGGATAATATCAAAAGAGGAAGAGAAGAAGTTCATATCACCGAGGAAGTGGAGGAAGCTGAAAAGAAGAAATCCAAAAGAAGAGGAAGTAAGAGATCTCTACTATGATTGAGATAGTCTTCCTCACCTAATTCTTTTCAAGTTCATGTTTTCAAGAATTTTTGTTGCAATGTATAGCTATCATGATTCACTAAGGAAAATGATAGGATGCATAATGGCATCTTAGAAGCATTAAAAGAAAAAGCTCGTGATCATAGAGAAAAATAGCTGAAATAAAAGTATATGGCAGTCACCCATGGAAGGATATAGCTCTTGGGAACCTCATTAGAAACATAAGTGGTACTTTTGGGAAAAAGAAGAAAAAGTCATTTAGTACAAAACTCATCATACATCAATCAAAAGGAAACATCTGTTGAATGAGGATACTCAAGGTCCTCTATTGGAATCTTCATCGAAAGGTTCACCAATCAAAAGGAAGCAAGTGTTTCATCAAGAATTCCAACTTGTGGGAATTCATGGGATGATGGTATGATGACAAAAGAGGTGAAGTAGATCAAGGATTTGAAGTTATTTCAATCAAGGAAGTTGTTGAGAGAAGTCTAGATGACCTAAAGAAAAATGAGGTATGTATGCTTGTATTCAATATTGTAGAGTCAAGTCATATGGCTGCAGGTAACATGGATAAATGCCCTATCTTGAGAGCATGATCAAAAGAAAGGATCTCCTCCTTTGAAAGGATGCAGGAAGGCATGGGTCACACATTGTCTAGATGAAATCAACATAATATGTCCTCGTATGATATATGAGGTGGTTGACAAAATTGAAGGAACTATCACTGGAAGTTCCTAGAAGGAAATGTGTGAAGAAAGTAAGGAAGAGATCATGATATATGCAACTACGAAAAAGGTAATCAACATCCGAGGACTAAGATATTTGACTAGGATATCTCCATGAAAGATATGAAGACTTTCATGAAGTTTGAAAAAGAAAAGGACCCTTGACAATATATTTCCTTTGGAGATGTGTCAATGTGTATGCAGGATGTTGATGCAAACTAGAAGATGTCATGATGAAAGACCATCACAAAGGTAATTTTGATTTAATGTTCATTTCTTATTTTTAAATGATATCTAGATGGGCTTAAATAGGGCTGCGAAGGGAAGAGCTATGGATATCTTCCACCACTGATGTCCATGTAGTAGGATGAAAGATCCTTAAGGAAACATGGCATGAAGGAAGGCCAAATATGAACTAATGGATCACTTTGATGAAAGGGATAATGACATATGAAAGCGATGGATGTTTTGCGCACTACAAAGAAGTCCCAAAAACAAGAAGACTCTTGAATAAAGAAAAGAAGTTCATGACATCGTGAGGAGGAGTTCTTCAAGCAGTTGTTTGTCTCATCATCTCCACCTAAAGAGATGTTGTATGTCCCTAATTAAGAGGGAGCCTGGAAACAAGTTTCTAACTTGGTAGAAACTTGGAAGCAAATTCCTAAGCTAAGAGGGAGCTTAGGTACATTCCTTCATTGGAATACATATATCCTCCCTAATTAAGAGGGAGAGATAGACACATCATTCTTGTCTTCACTTGGGAAGACAGAATGGAGGATTGGGTAAACATTTGACATTTGATGCTCTTTGAGGATGAGTCAGGGTATCCAAGATAAGAGTAGTCGTAGAGGACCAATATTCTTCGAGGACTGGGAATCCAAGATTAGAATAGTCCTAGTGGAACACACTTTGAGAACCCGGGTGGAGTATGTTCCAAGAGACAATGATGAGGGGGTCTATACATCATTGATCTCACCAGCGTTGTGCTTTGATCATGTGGAGAGATAGAGTTGTTAGCCAAGGCCTTGCTATGTGTCAATGTTGGTTAATATGATGTTATACAGATGGGTTACCAATCTGACTCTTCTTATGAGAATTCTTCAGATTGAGAATGACTAAGTACCATTATAAATACCTCCCTAGTTAAGAGGGAGTGTTGAAAAGTGTAACAAGGTTCGACCTTCATAATGACGTGTAATTGTGATTTTATGTAACTGATGTAAAGAAGAAAAATAAAATTATTTTTGTAATGCTTGTCTCATGGATTTCATGAGCAAGGAATTTTACTTTTAGTTAAGGCTCCCATTGTGACCTTTTAGGATTGGTCATCAAGTCATAAAGTCTAGGGAGTCATTATCATGGAGTGAAGACATGTTACACATTGGAAAAGTTATTTTGATTATGTAAATTACCCTCCAAGACCTTGTCACAAGCTCACTGTCAAGTAGGCCTAAGGAGGATTCTAGAAAAGACATGTCGGCCTATAACTCAGTCAAGTCGACTTATTCCTCATGGACAAACCACTATATATAAGCAGCTCGGCCTTCACTTGTGGGGCAGATTTTCGGTCAAGCAATCTAAAACTAGAAGAAGTGCGAAAAGGTCAAGGAAGATAGCCTCATAGCCAGCGAGAAGAAGGAAGGGAAGAGCGAAATTGTTTGGGTCTAATTTGGGGCTGATATCCATCACACGTGCGAGAAGAAGCATTATCTGTTGCAGGAGAAGCCAAGAGTATCACTATCATCTCAAGGAACTGAATTAGGGAAGAGGACAAGTCAAGAAGGAAGTCGAGTTGAAGAGAAGTCTCCATCTAAAGCGAAGGGAACAAGGGCTCATCTAGCTGGTGACACTTCCCATGCGCTGCAACTAGGGCTTCTCAAATACGTCGAGAATTGCAGGAAGCCTAAATTTTGAAGGGTGGCTGAGAAGGAGAGAGAAGTTAGCAGTTTGACAATCGTTGACTCAAAGAAGAAGAGGTCAAGCTATAAGAATCCTTGTGACTTGGCCTTGGAGAGGTGAATAGGTCAAGGGTCTTGGTCTTGGTATTCTTCAATTGAAGACTCTATAAGAAGAAGAATTCGTTTGGGTTTTCCTCTCAAGTTGAAGAGGTTTTGGCCCTCGCTGATCGCCTGCATTTTGTGTCTCTTTTCTCTTTATTGTCTATGCAATGGTAGTTGTTTGATGAAGAAGAACACAATAATAATCTAAGTAAAGAGAAGATCTTAATCTGAAGAAGTAAAAAGCATTCACATGCAGTTATCATTAGAAGAGAAACCACCCAATTGTTATGCCCTAGATTTCTCAGCATGATGAAGGTAAGGTGACTTGTCATTCCTTCTAATATAATATCATAGTATTATAAAGGATAATAATAATAATATTAAGAATATTGATGATTAAGTCGAGATTGAATTATTAGGATTGACTAATGATAAGTTAAGTGTTTTTCCTTCAAGTATACTTGATTACCAATTGATGCAAGGTGATTTACTATTTTTGGAAAGTCATACTTGAGATGCTAGACATGACTTCCTATTTTAAGAATGTCACTCCAAAATTGTCAGAAATGAGAATTTATTTAAGGAAATTCATCCCTGAGCTGCCAATTTTCAACATGACTAATAGTAAGTTTCCCTTCACTTTTTCCTAACACAACCCGTTGCACTCCCTGCAATACCACTGTGTCAAAATCTACCCACTGAACTTTGGCAACCTCACTCTAATACCATGTTGAAATTTCACCTACAATCTAGTTTTCTCTTGTAAGACTTTCATCAAACACTTAGCCAATACTCTGATTTTTGCCTCCAATAAAAACTTCACAAATAATGCACTTCAAACTAAACACATTCAATCTAATTTTTATGAGTAGAAATACACATGACTAAATCATCTCTTTAACAGTTGAAAATGAACAGTAAACACCACACATTTGACACACGGGATTTTGGGCAAAGCCCCTACAAAAACCTCGAAGGGAAAACCAATAGAGGAGGAATTTTATTAAAGAGCTCACAGGAAATTTCCAAGTTTACAACAAATACAATTCCCAGCAATTAATGCTCGGTACTTAACTTGAAAACCAAGCCACTTTCACCCTCAATTTTCCTGTTGTACAGCCACCCTTCTCTCAATTGTATGGCCCTCGAAAAACATGTCGTATGGTACAGATATACCCTATTGTATGGTCCCTTGAAAAGGAGCCAAATAGCTACGCAATAAATGTGTTGCATGACCTTCGATTTTCATGCCAATTACGGTATTACCTGTTGAGCAACCCTTGAAAATTATGCCAATTGCTGTTGTACAACCCTACAAATAATGGCTGAAAATTGCCTTGAAGTACGTGACCAATATGGCTGCTAAATGCCTTGGGATTCTTGCCCAATATGGCTCCTCTGCTTTTCTTCAGCTCCTCTCTTCCTCCTTTCTCCTCAAAGAATGTGCCTCTTCCTCTCCCTTTTCTCTTTTTATTTCTCATTAACAACTAAAAGCCCTAACCCTAGATCTCAATGGCTAAGATTCAATCTGACCATCTCAATATCACAGTCATTACTTAATTTCACATTGGACCCACTTAAATCACTTAGTGACCTAAACTCTATAAAAGTTAAACTCACTTCATAAAAAGTCAGCTTTAGTCATTAAATATAAAAAGTACATTTTCCATCTTTATAAAATCACTTTATAAAGTAAAGTGCCTAGAGAGAGAAATGTGCTCGGTCACTTCTGCATGCTAGGCACTACCAATAAAGAAATACCCCGAGCTACCAAAAACTAACAAAATTCAAAACCATATGCTCCCACCAAATTCTTTGTTGTGATTACTTATATCAACCCTCCATGCATAATTCAAGCTGTGTGACTCCAATGCTATCACCTAATCTGCTTACTTGTATCAATGCTCCAGACAAAATTCAACCCGTGTGCTTCCAACTCCATCCATTGCATTGCTTACTTATAGTAATGCAGAGGATTGCAGAGAGAAGAAAGATATTCTTGGTATTATTCAGTCTGTGAAAATCAATACATAATCATCAGTCTTTTCTGAGAGAAATATGTTACAGAACCCGCACAACCTAACCATAAATAACATGTCAATTACCTTTTTTAAGTCATTATATCGTGTCATCACTTTATTGAAGTAAAGTGAACAAAACATAAATCCCTATTCATAGCTTAAAACTCTAATGATATTATTAGACGATATGACAATTATAACATATAATTTAATTAATGACATCATTACTTTATTGAACACAACATAAAATCCTTATTCATAGCTTAAAATCTAATGATATTATTACATGATATGACTATTATAGCATATAAGTTAATAAAGATAGTATTACATGATAACCATTATAGCATATAATCTAATAATAGTAAGATATCGTTATAGTATTTTTTCTAAATGAAGCAGTGATCGCATGCATCGTGTACTTTGGAAATTGGACAAAACTTGCATTTTGAGACTCACCTAAAGATGCAAACGATAATGGCCAAGTTTTGAATCTCCATGAAATGGAGAAGAATGAGAAGAGTATAAAACAAACCTGTCGATGTGACCAGGCATGATAATTTTTAGCATCAAGGCTTAGCACTTCCTGTGTGAACTGTAGTTCACTGGTAGCTGCTGTGGTTCCCAATTTTTCAGCAACCCATCGACGATGATGCCTGAATGGAGCATAACACTCAAATTAAAATGATTTCAGGAGATTCAAAAATATCTGCAACACAAGTTAGATGCATGGAATGACCAATAGTGAGATATTTTAGTTTCTTTTCAAATGATATAAAAAGAACGGCATATGCAACCATCATTTCTACCGGAAATTACATATTTTGGCCAGTTAGAGAACTATTTTGTGTCTATATTTCATATTTGCTTTCTGGGATTGAAGTCAGACGAAACTTAGAAACAGCTTACCAAATTTGATAATTCTTGTGGTTTCCGTTATTAGCTACAAGCTCAATGAACTTCATTTCCTCTTGCAGATCACTTTGAAGTGATTCCAGGATAAGACGCCTGAAATGCCAAACCTACAAGAGTAAAAATAATTAGAAAAACAGATGCCAATTTCTAAAATGTGTTTTGTAAAACAGCATAAACCTAGATTGTACTACTTTCAAAGTTCATAAGAAACACATGTATTACCATGGTCCATGACTATGTTGTTAAGCCTAGAATTTAGAGCAGGAGCAAGTTAGGCATTTCTTCTCCCTTTTTTGTTCTCCTTAAGTTGGCCCAGCTTATGGCTCACATGTCGGCCTAATATATGTCAATGTTGACCCATATATATAACGCATGAAGTGGCATTACAAGCTCAGAACTTTGGATCATCTCTGAAGAAGAAAAAGCGAAGAAGAAATACACAGAACCACAGTGACTCAGAGAAGCTCGAATACAAGTTTGTCTCTCAGTGAAGTTCAGAACACAGTCTATCCCATGAAGAAGTCATCTATCTCATAGTGAGGACTGTCTCTCGGTGAAGTCTGTCTCTCAGTGAAACACGGATGATCTATATTCTCTAGGTATATGATTTAAAACAGTGCGAAACACGCATATGGATTTCCAATGAATGAATTAATTGATGAGCAAGCTAAAGCTCAATAATAATACAGAGATATTTACAGTAAATAGAAACATCAAGTTTCTATTTAGAAAATAGAAACAATCAGTTTCATCAAGGAAACTGCTAAAAAGGAAAAATAGCAACAGCTAAAAGAATGAGCATTAAATACTAAATAGGATTATTCTAATACCCTCCCTTAATGCTCAATCTATTTACAACACCAATAGACCCTCTGAATTTTACAAATTTATCAGGGCCAAGAGGCTTGGTGAAGATGTCTGTGGGCTGCTCTGTTGTGGGAACATATCGCAACTGAACGGATCTGTCTTCAACAAGCTGGCGAATGTAGTGGCAATGAGTTTCCACATGCTTTGTTCGTTCATGAAAGACTGGATTCTTGGCAAGTTTGAGCACTCCCTGATTATCACAAAACAAGGAAGTAGGACCTGTCTGGGAAACATGCATATCCGCAAGCATACGTCGAAGCCAAACTGCCTCACAAGATGCCTTAATTGCTCCCCGATACTCTGCTTCTGTTGAGGAGAGAGCCACTGCCTGCTGCTTCTTACCAATCCAGGTAACAGCACCAGATCCTAGACTAAACACATACCCAGTTGTAGATTTACGGTCATCAACCGAACCGGCCTAGTCAGAATCTCTGTAACCACTGAGTATAGGATCGGAAGTTCGAGTGTATAGGAGTCCATAATCAGAAGTGCCACGCACATATCGTAGCACACGCTTTGCAGCTATCCAATGATCAGCTTTATGAGCTTACATGAAGCAGGAAATGTAGCTCACTGCAAAACTGATGTCAGGT
The DNA here is from genome assembly GCA_000404065.3 of Pinus taeda. Taxonomy (NCBI): domain Eukaryota; kingdom Viridiplantae; phylum Streptophyta; class Pinopsida; order Pinales; family Pinaceae; genus Pinus; species Pinus taeda. The sequence continues at coordinate 348,180 of APFE030007311.1, read as the reverse complement.
CTCGTGGCAGTAAGATAGATGAGACTGCCCACTAATTGCCTGAATAAAGTCTCATCCACAAGGGGAGAGGATGACTGAGCTGAAAGTTTGAGCCCTGGTTCCATAGGAGTCGTGGCTGGTTTGCAATCCTGCATTCTGAACCTGTCCACAAGATTTTTGGCATACTTGGACTGAGAGAGAAAAATGCGGTTCTCAGTCTACCAAACTTCAACCCCCAGATAGTAATGAAGAAGTCCCAAGTCTGTCATATCAAAGGTTCTGCATAAGTCTTGTTTGATCCCATGGATCAAATATGCAGAGCTGCCAATAATGATAAGGTCATCCACATAGACAACTACAAACAAGATATCATCACCAGTATGCTTGATATACAGATTTGCATCAGATGGGCTCCGCTGAAAGCCATGATCTGTCAGGTACTGATCAATTTTCATGTACCAAGCCTGAGGAGCTTGTTTCAATCCATAGAGTGCTTTAGCTAATCTACACACTTTCTGTTCTTGACCAACAATCTTGAATCCTGGAGGCTGCGTCATGTAGACTTCTTCTTGTAAGTCACCATTTAGGAAAGCACTCTTTACATCCATCTGATGAACTTTCCAATTGAACTGAGCTGCTGGGGCAAGGACAAGCCATATGGTACTCATCTTGGCTGTAGGAGCAAAAGTCTCTTCATAGTCGATGCCTTCCTTCTGTGAGAACCCTCGAGCTTTGTATTTCACTTTATACACCCATTTGCAGCTGATGGGCTTTTTCCCTGCAGGAAGATCAGAAAGGGTCCATGTGTGATTCTTCTGAAGACTCTGGAATTCAGCTTCCATGGCCTGTTCCCACTCAGATGTACCCTTAGCCTCTGAATAGGTTTGAGGCTCAAAAATACTGTGTAGGTTAGCCATAAGAGCAAAATTGACTGTAGACTGTTGTTTGCTCTTATGTCTAGAAGTTCTACCTTCAAGGAGCTCATCATCCCAGAGATCACCATTTAGGCCGAAGAGTAGAGGAACCAATATCAAGAGGAGGTGGAGAAGGCTCAAGAACAATAGGGGCAGCAAGAGGAGGGTTATTTTCTGGAGGAAGCTCAGATAGAGTATTATCAAACATTGATGCTGCATCATCCCTCCCATCAGGTGGACCGACCGGAAGAAGAACACTGTGAGGCTGATCTCAGAACACTGCTCAGAAGGAGAAGACTGAAAGAATCCTCTGTCTTCATCAAATACTACATCCTGACTGAAGCTAAGACGACCAGTGTCTCTTCCATCAGCACTCTGTGGCATCAGCGATATGGGCATCTAAACATGCAGTATCTCTCTCAGCTCTCTGGAGGGACTTGTGTCAGGATTACCTGATATTCAGACTCAACAGTTGGGCGTATGCAGTGCCTGTCAAGCTGGAAAGCAACATCGGTCTTCCTTCAAGGATGGAGAATCTTGGCGCACATCTAAGGTACTCCAGTTAATTCATGCTAATATTTGTGGTCTTATGAATACATCTTCTATCACTGCTTGCAAATATTTTTTTCTTATTGTAGATGATTTCAGTAGAAAAATGTGGGTGTATTTTCTAAAATATAAATCTGATGCATTTAGTACCTTTCAGAAGTTTAAAACCTTAGTTGAAAAAGAGTCTCGCTGTAACATCATGACTCTTAGGACCGATAACGGGGGGGGAATTTTGTTCTTCTGCTTTTTCCAACTTCTGTGATACTCATGGCATCAAACGCCAGTTAACTGATCGTAACTGCTAAAGGGTTGGGAGACCACAGTTCAAAAAAAAAAAAATTTGCTGTCCACCGAAGTGCCCTGCAAATGAATTGTTGGTCCACGCGATTATAGCGCTGTTCGCTTGCTGTTGACAGAGCGCCAACTGTGTCACACGCAATTCACACGCAATCCTCAAATTTACGTGCCCGCATCAGGGCTTAACCTCTTCGTGGATACGACAACAACTGGGATCCGCTCCGCTCCAAAGACGCTAGGGTATCAAATGAAGCTTGGTGAATGCACGTAGCAAGAAGTCCTGTAAAAATTTTTTTGACCGCACACACTGAATCGTTTAATGTAAACACGATCGATCGATTGCAGGCACTAGCTTCCACGGAATGACCACTCACGTTAAAGAATTCTCCACTGAATGAGCAATTTTGAAATGAGACACTAAATTTTTCATAAATTGAAAAATTATTTCGAAAAAAAATAAATTCCCGAGCTCTGATACCATAAAACAGTGCAAAACACGCATATAGATTTCAATGAAAATGAATTGAATTGATGAGCAAGCTGAAGCTCAATAATAATACAGAGATATTTACAGTAATAGAAACATCAAGTTTCTATTTAGGAAATGGAAACAATCAGTTTCATCTAAGAAACTACTAAAAGAATAAAAATAGCAACAGCTAATAGAATGAGCATTAAATACTAAATAGGATTATTCTAATAGGTATGCTTCCTAGTTGCCATAATTTTGCTTTCCATTTTTCTTGCTAACCTGAATGCCTTCTCTAATGAATCAGGTTCCCAAAGGCGAACATCATATTGGATATTATCCTTTAAAGTCCCTATGAATACATCAATCCTATGCTCCTCTGGAATATTTTTTACCCTTATGTTCAATTTTTGGAACTCCTCAATGTGCT